>CM041782.1:155410130-155500130 GCA_023374045.1 Limonium bicolor
CGCTGTGAGGACACTAACTTAGTGCTGAATGGGAGAAGTGCCATTTCATGGTACAAGAAGGAATTGTGCTTGGGCATAAGGTGTCAAGAGAAGGCCTCCAGGTGGACAAGGCCAAGATAGAGGTAATAGAAAAACTGCCCCCACCAACTTCCGTTAAAGATGTAAGATCTTTCCTTGGTCATGCAGGGTTTTACAGGAGGTTTATTCAGGACTTTTCAAAAATTGCCAAACCCCTGTCAGACTTGCTTCAGAAAGACATCAAGTTCCAGTTCACAGAGGAGTGCTTAACAGCATTTCAGACTATCAAAGAGAAGCTCTGCTCAGCACCAATTGTGGTCCCACCGGATTGGTCTGAACCATTTGAGATCATGACGGATGCAAGCGACTATGCTGTGGGCGCTGCACTGTGTCAGAAGAAGATAAGATGCTGAAGGTAATCACTTATGCTAGTAAAACCTTAATTGATGCACAGAAAAATTATACTACTACAGAGAAGGAGTTGCTAGCTGTGGTGTTTGCTCTGGACAAGTTTCGACCATATCTGCTTGGAAGCAAGGTGATAGTCCACACCGATCATTCAGCCCTCAAATATCTTTTTCAGAAGAATGAATCGAAACCAAGACTTCTGAGGTGGATCCTACTGGGCATTGAAAGCCCTAAATTTTGATATGCACATTGCTGGAGAGAAAAGAAAATTTCAACTATCTGAACTAGAGGAACTCAGAGAGCAAGCCTATGACAGTTCCAGAATTTATAAGGAGCGCACGAAGAGAATCCATGATCAGATGATCCATAAGAGAGAATTCAAAGTAGGGGATCTAGTGTTGCTCTATAATTCCAGGCTGCGCCTCTTTCCTGGTAAGTTGAAATCACATTGGGCAGGTCCATTCAAAGTTGTGGGGATCACTACTTATGGTGCTTATGAGCTAGAGAATAAGACAGGAGAAATATTCAAAGTAAATGGTGCTCGATTGAAGAAGTACCTAGGCGATACCTTTTCTCAGCCTCCTGCACCAGGTATACCCTTGATTGACAGCTCCAATTCTATAAATTCTATCTCTGCTATTTGTGTTGCAGCACTGCCTCCCAAGGCATCCAAAAAGCCACGTCAGCAATGGTACTTCAAACTGAAGAAAGCTATTGCTAGCTGCTGTGGCGGCCCTTCTTGACCTTATCTGAAAAGTCTAGCCAGAGACTTTAACTCCGGGCAGCTTGGTGGGAGGCAACCCACCGGTTTATATCTCTTCCTTGATCTAGTTAATTATTTTCCTCTTTTGTTCTTATTTACAAGAGTGTTAATCCCTGTTGTGCAAAAAAATTGAAAGAGCCATGGCTCTTACTTTATACTAATGGTTTTATCTTGTTCCACTTGAGTTCTTCTGGTTCTGCAGATTTAATCTTTCAAGGTAATTCACTCTAATGCTAAACTGAACTCAAGTGTGAGGAAGAATCATGGCAATGTTCACCAAGGATCAGGGAGTCCTTAAACACTCTTACTATTTCGTTTATGCAATTCTTGTGTTTGTTTTATTTCTGTTTAATTATTTGTGGAAATGTTTTAAATTAGGTGTTTTTAGATTATGAGTTTTAATTTAATTTAGTTTAATATATAAAAAAAAAGAGAGAACTTTTCAACGTGTCCGGAAACGCGTCCGCAGAGAGTCACGCGGACACGTTATAAAGCCCACATGTCCGCTTCACGGACACTTACACGGACATACATATTTCGAAATTTTCTCTACTTTCACTGATGTCCGCAAGCACGGACATCCACACGGACGCAATTGTTTCGATTTTTAGTCTTGTCCGTTAAGGCGTCCGCAATCAGGACAGTAAGCAGCCCAGTCACGTCCGCAAAACGGACTCAAACACGGACGTGGCTAAAAACCCAACTTATTCTTTCTTCCTTCTCTGTTCTTCCTTCCTTCTTCTCTTCTCTATCTCCTCCTTCGACCTTGAACCAGAGAGAACGCCGGCAAAACCCACACCCCTCCTCCCCACACAACCGCCGCCTCTCCGCCGCAGCCCCGTCGACGAAGCAGAACCACCGCCACCGCACCCCTCACCATCTCCATTCCATTTCCCCATTTACGCATCGCTCCATCCATTTCCGTTTTTCAGCTCCACGAATCAACACCACCACCAGGAGCAACACCCACCGGCGCACCAGAAATCCGCACACACCTCCGGTCAACCAACACACCAACCCACAGCCTCCATTGTCGTCCTCAGAAATCCCGCAGCCAACTCAGGTTTTCTCCATCAAAATTGCAAATCTGTTTCAAATTAGAGGAAATCGATGGATTAGATGATAGTTTGCGTTGATTATGTTGGTAATTAGATGCTTGAAGAGTGAAAGCGTGAGAAAATTGCTAAATCTGTTAAAAATTTGGTGATTTGGGCGAATTTAGTTCGTCACGAAATTTTTTTAGGGTTCTTGACCTGTCCGGACTTGCGTCCGCGCCAGCCCACCCGGACGCAGGTCCGGACGTGTTGAAATTTTGCAAGAATTTTGAAAATTGTTTCTGGCCTTGCATCTTAATGTGTGATGTTATTTAAACTTAGTATTATGACTGTTAAGCCCTATATTGCCTTGTTCGCTAGCAATAACGAACTCTTGAGAATCTGAATTACTATGGGCTTGTGTTTTTGTGTGTTCTTTGCCTTTCATTGTTGCATCTTTATTATCGAATTTTAATTTCCCTTCTGACAAACAACAAATAGATGGTTCGTTTTAGAGGAGGTGGAGTTACACGCTCGGGGTCCTCTTCGCGACGCCCACGACCCGATGATACATCAGATGCACCACCTCCACCTCCACCTCCCCTACGAGAGGATGGGTTTATCTCCGCCACCGCCCGTGCCTGGTTCGACCAGGGCGGGAAATTTGTTATGGAGAGGCGTGTAGCATCAGGGGTGATTAACTCCACAGAGATACGTCCTGTCTTTGAGAGCCACGGGATGGCTTCAGTACTGAGGATGGGCGAGGGCGTTTACGCTCCTGACCTAGTCCGGGAGTTCTATGCGAACGCCCAGGCACACGATACGCAGAATGTCGTCACCTCTTATGTGCACCACCATCCGGTAGAGATCACTCCCACCTCCTTCAGCACCATCTTGATGCTTCCGGATAACGAGGAAGCCCACGTAGATATGGGTGAGGAGCTACTGAGGACCACTAGGACTAGATGGGTCCAGGAGGTTGGTCAGACGTCGAGACACCGGGGAGAGGAGACTAAGGGTGTCATCCCCTACACCAGCCTCCCATCGCTCATGCAGAGGCTGGTAGCTGAGCTCCTCAGCCATCAGATCCGGCCTCGTGCTGGAACTGATGTCACTGACGTGGATTGTGTCCTTATCGACTACCTCCTCGCACCGCCACCCGAGCCACAGCGACGAATCTCGGTACCGTACATCATGTTCCACCAGCTGCACAAGGTGGTCACCTACTTGCGCTCGGAAGAAGAAGATCACGCCTATCTTCCCCTTCTTCATCAGCCACCACCTCGCTCGTGAGCTGCCTGATGACGTCTTCACCGGGATCGATATGCGAGAGGGCGAGAGCCCAATCTCTTTACAGACGGTGAAGAGATGGGGCTTCATGCGATTAGAGGATGGGAGCTGGGTACGCGGCAGCTCTGGCCTAGGGGCTACTGCATCATCCTCGACTTCGGGATCTGCACCGACAGCCACTACTACCATGCAGCCACCCGCTGCCCCAGTCATGAGCATTCCTCCTGAGCTGCAGACCACGATGGATACCCTCCTACAGCAGCAGCAGACGATACAGCAGAGACAGGAGCAGATGGCAGGCGATATTGGCGAGCTGCGGCAGAACCAGGACCGGATTACCCAGCGCCTAGAGCGCAGCGACGAGGTCCAGAGTCGGACAGCTCTACTCATCGAGCGACTCATTGGCCAGCTACCGCTGGGACCATCACAGTGATCATCTATTTATTGTTTTGTTTCTTTTATTTTAGCTGTTATTTATTTAAGTTTGCACTCTTTTGATGTTTTTTACCTTTACTTTATTTTCTTTTGATGGGTATACGGTGTCGTAAACCGTACAGACTAACTTGCAGTGTTTAAATATTTAATTTCTATTCTATTTTCCTCTAATGCTATGTGTGCAGTCTCTTCTATTTTTACACTCGACACTTATGCACTCGAGGGGACGCATAACACGACAAATAAACCTCAACTGCGCACGAACTTACGATTGACTGGAACGTTGGGAAGTACTCCTTTTTACAAATTGTTGTCTCTACTTGCTTACCAATGTTCTACGTT
The DNA here is from genome assembly GCA_023374045.1 of Limonium bicolor. Taxonomy (NCBI): domain Eukaryota; kingdom Viridiplantae; phylum Streptophyta; class Magnoliopsida; order Caryophyllales; family Plumbaginaceae; genus Limonium; species Limonium bicolor. Next base: position 155,414,421 of record CM041782.1, read on the forward strand.
AAAATGAATGCTTACCTGGGGTTCGATTTTCACGCAATAGAGAAATTAAAAGTAGAAAAATCAATCTGAATATGCAAGTTGGGTTTAATTGTCACCCTTGTCTTTATTTCTTTTTCTATTTCTGAAGTAGTAGTGGAGCCGGTGCTTTAATTTCTTTTTCTGGTGTTTGATGCTCTAAGGCTGGACACTTGCTTGAACACAAGTGTGAGGAAGGCTACAACCCCATGCACGAAAATAAGTGTGAGGAAGGGAACCTTCCTCAATCTACGATATCAGGGGAGCTTCCATTTCCTTTATTTTTAATGTGTTCAGCCTACGATCATCTATCATGCTTAATGCTTATTTTTATATCAGTCCAGTGTTGTCCTGAATGAAATTCTTTATGAGTCTGGCATATTTTGAAAGGTCTTCTCTTGATTTTATTTTATTTTGAACAATGAGGACATTGCTCCTCTTAAGTGTGAGGAAGTAGGACCTTTCCCTGAAAATATGCCAGTTGCACTTAATGCCACCTTTGTTTTTGTTTGTCCTCTTATTTTGAAAGAATTGTCTCTTTTAAGTGGCCGAAAAAAAAAATAATAATAATAATAATAATAATAATTTGGAAGTTTTGAAAACAAGCCCGATGGCCACCTCAAGAATCTTTCTGCTCTAGGCTGTTTGTATATCTAATTTTATTCAAATTAATCTATTTTCACAGAAATTTGATGGATTAGTTGATTATGGAAACTGAATTAGTTTAGCTTGGGATTCTTGGAAATGATTTGAAAGTTTGGAATGAAAAGGATAAGGCAAGGTACTCCGCTGTTTATAAATTTTTCTAAACCAAATGCAGGCCTCGTCTATCCGGTTATTAAGTTCTCTGGGGTGCCTTAACACCTATCTACCTAAGGTCTCGTGATCTGGGATAGAAGACCCAACACCGCTACAAGGATAGAGAGAAAAGTCTGGGGTACAGAAAAATAATGCAATATAAAAAAAATGTTTGTTTTATATACATTTCTGCATTCAAAAAAAAAAAAGAGAAAGCAATAAATTGCAGTTTTTATTTATAAACATGAGTACGTGGTGTTGAAAGGTATTGCGGAATAAGGCATTACTTCACACCCCTTGTCATCCAAAGGTTAGAGGAAAGAAATAGTGGAAGATCCCAAGTTAATCTAGTTCCAGATTTTGTAGTCTAACTGCTCCATGTTTTTTAACTTCATTCTTTTTCACTGTTTGCGAAAACCTACAGCTAGTAGCAGAACTTTTCTTTTGATTGTCATTTTGCTTGTTTTCCATGGGAACGTTGTTTGATCCTGAGTTTCAATACTACGGCCCTTAAGAGTAGTCATATTCTGTATTTGCTTGAGGACAAGCAAAAGCTAAGTGTGAGGAAGTTTGATAAGTGCGAAATATATATACTTTTAGAGCTTTAATACTTCCTATTTTCATAACAATTCATGTCACATTTCACACTTATCATATGCTTTTACTTAGATATGTGCATTTACTCTCTATTTCCATGTTATTTTGGCATAGGACGTGATTAGGAAGGAGTTTAGAGCTTTTGGAACAAAAAGAGAAAAATTTACACATGTCCGGATATATGTCCTGACGGACAGACCCGGACACAAAGGCGGACATCTCCAGATCGAGTTCCCTCCTCTCTTGAGTCACGTCCGCAAATCCGGACGGCCACGCGGACAGCTCACAGATCTCCCAAGACAGTCTTGTCCGCAATCAGGACACAAACGCGGACAGAGTAGATCTCGCTAGGATAGTCACGTCCGGATGTCTGTCCGTGTACGGACTCAAATACGGACGTGACACAGAATTGAAAAATAAAAATCACCGCGCTGATAATTGTCGCTTTCGGCGCAATTATCAGCCGATCAATCAATCCCCTAGCTCAATCAATCTGCTACTACGTATAAACTAAGCCAATACCTATGCTCCTACTCTCTTTATCACTAACCAATGTCTAAATCCCAAGCCTATTTAAACCCTTCCCCAGCTTCATTCCAATTCGCACCGGATGTTTTCATCCACCCCTCTCCTCATCCTCCTCCTCTTATTTCATTCATCTGCTCATCCTCATAATAAACCCTCCATACTCCATCTCCATACCTACACTCAAACACAAACACACTCCACATAAAACTCGTTTTCATCCCATTTTCTCCACACAAAAATCACACGTAGCCCATCGCACACTCGCCACACAAAAACTCACGTCCGGATTCACGTCCGGATTTGAGTCCGACCCATCCCATCCGGACGTCTCACAAACTCACCCAAAAATTCCATTTTCGTTCCATTTCACCAAATTCACCTCATTATTACCGAATCCAACCTCTCAGCCGGCATAGCGCAAGGACAAAGGGTGGAGCGAGCCAGAAGATCTTCGTAACAGATGATTTCTTTCAACTCTCTCTCATTTATGATTTTATCCGCTATGTCTAGCTAAGAGGATTTACTCTAGGGGAAGGGATGTTGTAATTAGTTAAACTCTGCATTATTCTACTGCTTGTTGAGACAATTTGGATTGTTCAGGTTAATGCTTTTAAGTGCTTTTAATAAACGTTGCTAAGTTATTATAAGCCCTCGAATCATGTTATGATCAGATAAGGTGATTAGCATTGACGGTCCTATTAACCTGTTACCTATGATAATTGCAATCGGATAGATTACTTTAGTCACTAGGAGCTTTAGTCCGGATTGAACCAACCAGACTAGTAATTCTGAGCATTAAAGCCATCTAGATATACTTGCTAGGTCTAGACTAGGACTACATGCCCTGTCTAGATGAGCTATCTGGAATTAAGACTTAATACAGAATAGATAATTGAGAATTACAAGCCGATCCAAGTCTCCACTTAAGCAGTAGAATATGCAGAACCTAGCTAGTGAAACAACTCCCTGAACCTAGAGTACCGTTCACACTCCCAAAGCTATCACTTTACTTTATCTGCTGTTTACTTTCTTGTTATTTAATTGCAACCCAAAACCAAAACAAAACCCCCTTTTTTAGTTAACCAATGCCTAAGGCTAGACTTACTATCGAGTCCCGTGGATTGACACCCTGGTCGCTTCATTGAATTACTATACTATTTCGACCGGGATTTTTGCAACCTGACGATCTTTTGAACTATTGAATCTAGGATTATTTCTTAGTTTTTAATACACCAAATAAATCGTTTGCACCCGTCATGGTTCTTTGGGGGATTAGATCACCCTTGTCGTTGGGGACCACAGTGAGACCTCCTTTTTTCAGGACAACTTGAACGGGCTCACCCATTTGCTGTCAGAGATGGAGTAGATGATTCCAGCCTCAAGCAGTTTGAGCACCTCTTTCTTTACCACGTCTTTCATGTTGGGATTCAGCCTTCTCTGTGGTTGGACTAATGGCTTATAGGTATCTTCCATGTATATGTGTTGTGTGCAGAAATGGGGGTTGATACCTTTGATATCCGAGATGGACCAGCCTATCGCCTTTTTAAGGTTCTGAAGGATCTTCATAAGACGTTCCTCTTGTGTACTTGTTAGGGATGAAGAAATAATAACAGGTAGAGTACAAAGATCAGAAAGATAGACATACTTCATGTGTGAAGGTAATGGTTTCATTTCTATGAGAGGGGGGTGTTCAATTGATGGTGGTATCTTTTAAGTAGAATGCTCTAATGGTTCCGGTGGTGGGTAGCGTGGTTTAACATATGATTTTCTTTTATCTTGAGCTGCTACCATTTCAATTGTGTCAGCGTGTATTGGTTGGTTATCACAAGATTCAACTAAAGCATTTTCGAGAGCATCATTACGAATAATAACAGAGGAATTATCATGCACAATAGATTCGACGATGTCTATGGAAAAGGTGGCTTCTATATGTGCGGGTTTCTTTATGACTTTAGACATGTCATATTCTAAAGTTTCGTTATGCAGTCTTAAAATGATCTTTCGTTTTTCAACGTCGATTAATGCTCTAGCAGTTCTTATGAAAGGTCGTTCTAAGATTAAGGGCACCCTAGTGTCTTCTTCCATGTCAATCACAATAAAATCAGCGGGGAACACAAAAGTTCCTACAGTAACAATCAAGTCTTCTATTATCCCTTTCGGGAATACTAAAGACCTATCTGCTAATTGTAATTGAATAGAAGTAGGCATGCATTCACCAATCTTAAGTTTTTTGAAAGTTGAGAGTGGCATTAAATTGATACTAGCTTTTAGGTCACATAGCCCACTACCACAATCAACATTATCAATGGAACATGGAATAATTGGCAAACCTGGATCTCCAAGTTTTGGAGGGAGGTTCTTTAGAAGCACTGTTGACACTTCCTGCGTAAGGTGCACAGTTTCCACTTCCTGCAATGATCTTTTGTTTGTGATGATATCCTTCATGAACTTTGCGTATATTGTCATTTGTTTCAAAGCATCTGCAAAAGGAATATTAATCGTTAATTCTTGAAGTGGGTTAGAAACTTTCCAAACTATTCATCTAAATTTTTCTTTCTTATTCTGTTTGGAAAAGGAAGTGGGGGAAGAATCTTAGTTAGAGAGGAAGGGGTAGATTCAGGAGGCTCCTTCTCCTTGGAAATATTTTCAGAGGAGGAGGGGCTTCTTCAGCATCTTCTTGTTCTTCTTCTTGATCTTCTTGAGGCTTGTGAGCTTGCTGTTCTTGATTATCAAATTCATCTCGGGGAAGGGATGGGTTGAGTGGCCTCCCACTTCTCAAAGTCACTGCCTTGGCGTGTTCTCTTGGACTTGGATTTGGCTGACTAGGGAAGGTGCCGGGTGGCCTTTGTGCAAGCTGCTGGCTGATTTGCTCCAGTTGTTGTTGGGTTTGTTGTATCTGGGCTTCAACCCTTCTGTTAGTGGCTTCTTGATCCACGAGTCTAGTTTGGGTCGAAGTCACAAATCCCTTCATTAGGTTTCTAAATTCCCCATTTGGATCAGCAGAGGATGAGGATGGTTGTTATTGTTGGTGGAAACCTGGAGGGGCACCTTGTGCTCTATAGCCCATATTAGAGTTTGGTTGGGGTATATTTCTCTGATAGGTATTGGAACTGTTGTTCTGCCCTCCTTGGGTTTGATCGTTGTTTTTCCATGAGAAATTCGGGTGATTTCTCCATGGGTAGTTATTGTTGATGTTGTTCTTGTAAGAATTACCGGGGCGGTTTCCTATGAAGTGTACATCTTCGTACTCGCTTTTACCTTCGCATTGATGGGTTTCATGAGGACCGGCGCACATGGCACATCCTTCTGTAGATGAACCAGGAGGTGAGGAAGCTATTGTCTTTACGATTTCGTTTTGAGATGTTGTTAGCTTCTCCACCATCTTTGCAAGGGACGAGACCTGGGCTGATAAATGATCCGTAGGCTCAACGTGGAGCAGGCCTGCTGCCCGTGGCGATCGTTCTTTGGATCTCGTCCACTGTCTTGTATTGCTCGTCACGCTCTCGAGAAGGTTCATCCCTTCTTGAGGAGATTTCATCATGAAACTTCCCCCTACAATAGAATTTACGAGTAGTCGGTTTCCATCATCCAGACCATTGAAGAACGACAGGCAAAGGGATTGATCGTCGAGACCATGGTGGGAACACTTCATCAACATATCCTTAAATCTATCCCATGCGTCGTATAGCGTTTCTCCCGGCTCCTGACAGAATGTGTTGATTTCTCCGATCGATTGCCTTGTTCTACTGGTTGGGTAGTATTTGGCAAGGAACTTCTGGACCATTTGCAGCCATGTGTGGATTGATCCGGAGGGAAAACTTCGGTACCACCTGTTTGCTGAATTTGACAACGAGTGAGGAAATAGTTGTAGACGGATTCTTTCTTTGACGGTGCCGGTTTGACCAAAGGAATTACAGATGAAATACCCCAAACCTAGGTATGGTGTTTAAGTGATAAAATAAGATATAAGAAGGCTAAATAATGCCTTAGAAACATTAAGAAACAATTTAAACCAAGGAAAACACAAGGAAACACCATAAGAGCAATTTAAGGAAAAATGTGCTCTAAGCTTGGAGTAACTTGGGTTAGCACCTAAATATCATTCTAAGACCTTATTAATATCCTAATGGTCATGCTAAATCAATTACCAAATAAATCCAAGCTCAAAAACAAGTTAAAACTCAAATTGTGCTTTAAGGACTCTTAACGCACATTTTTGAAAAATTGTCTTAGAAAGGGGTTTTAAGTGGCTAAATGTCCATGATTACTCCTTAATTAACTTGTGTACCACTTAGTATCACATTAGGAAGTCTAAATCAATGGGAAATAAAAAATTTCACAATTATGTGCACTAGTTTGTGAATAGTAACCAAATAGTGCCTAGTTTAGTCTTTAGTCATCTAAGTCTAATTAAATGGTCAAACAAGACCATGACTAGCCTTAATTAAAGGGGGTGGCCGGTTTTTAAGGTGATGATTCACCACATGATCAATAACAAAAGAGAAGAAGAGATAAAATAAGGTTACTATTTGCTTTTGAATAAATATCTCTTATTTACTTACCTCTCTCCTCCTTTCTTCATTCTTCACCTTCTTCCCGATTTTGGCTGCCCTCTCTCTTCTCCATTCACGTAAAACTCAGCCTCCATGCTAGCTCCACCTTGCTTTGACCATAGCTCACTCATCTTAGCTCCAAAACCAAAACAAAATACATATTCTTGTTAGTTAGCTCAAGCTCTCTCTTTCTGTCTTTCCAAAACTTCAAGAGCTTCATTTTGGTGCCAAGCCAAACCGCCATTAGAGGAGGAAATATAAGTTTGAGGAGTTCATTTGCTTCTCCATTCTCTTAAGGTAAAGAATATGTAAGAAAATCTAGGTTCCCACCATTTCTTCCCTTGTCCGAAAATTTATACTCATGGGGCTCCATTTCTATGCCTTGTTCTAGCTTTTTTTCTATTCTCCAAGGGATATAGGAGGTCCTTCTTGATTCATATCCAAGCTTGTCTTGAGAATCCAAGGTAAAACATTTAATTCAATACCATAAAACACATTTTTAACCCAGGGTTTGTTCCTTAAGGTTAATGTATTATCTAGCACTCATTAGAGTCATTGGATATTGGTTAGAACATTGGCAAGGAGAATTGTTTGGTGACCGAGATTGAGCAAGGGAGAAACCTAAGGAGAAAAGTTTGAGAGCTTGTAAAAGAACAAGGTAAATTACTTGCCTTAAGGTGTTTTATTGTTTAAGGGAATGGGATTTAGATATGTGATGAGTTTAGTGTAGAGTTTATATTAGGATAGAGTTGTAAAACCTAGGACAAAAACAATGATTATATTTGAGAACTTGTGACTAAGGAGCAAATGAGAAAAGAGATAGTTTAAGAATGTCAAGGTGAATTATAAGAACATTTAAATTGCAATGGGAGCCTTGTTGTGTGTATTTGCAGGTTAAAGGCAATTATTATGTGGGAAATTCAGTGTTTAAGATTTATGCAATTTAAGGGCCTAAGTGCCAAGCAAATTAAGTTATGCACTATATTATGATGTAGTGTAGTTTTGGTGTAAATTGAGTGTTAAGAATATGTGGAAAGGATTGGATGTTCAAGATTGTTAAATGGTAAGAACCATGTGTTTGGATGTAGAAATATACTAAGGAAGCCATGTCAAAATTTAGTGAGAAAACAAGGAGTTTAAGATGTATAAATGAAGTTTGATGACCTAGAAGGTACTAGGAACTCTTTGGGCCTAGATTGGTGAAAGAAAGTGAACTAGAGTGTTCTTGAGTGTTTAAAGGACTTAAGAGTTGTCTTGAAGGAATTAGAGTTCAAATGAGTGAGTTTAATGCTCTAGGGATATAGTGGGAGTATGGTTAAGTCTTGTGCAAGTTTTAGTAAACAAAGGAGAATAATGCCTTGTGAGAATCTAAGTAAGCTTGAGAGAAATAGTAGGAGTTTGTGTAAGGGAGGTGCTGTGGAGAAATAATGCTTGGGAGTGGTGATAATGTTTGTGAGATAGCATTTTGGTTAGTTTGAGTTGTAGGTATGATATACCACTTAGAAAACTTAAGGAAAATATTACAAGTGTTAAGGGATTATGTGAGAGATTGGGTAATAAGGTTAGAGAAGAAGTTAGGCAAGTTTAAGATGTTATTTTGGTGTTAGAACATGCCTAAGATCATGTGTAAAGTTTTGGTGATTTATGGGTGAAGAGAACAAGTGCAAATACACTTAGAAAAAATAAATGGTAGAAATCTGTAGCTGGTCCGGGACTTAAGTCCAGGGTGAGTCCTGGACCAACCTAAAAATATGACCGAGAGTAGTTGCAACCTTATGGTCCGGGACTTAAGTCTTGTAAGAAGTCCCGGACCACCCCTTGAATATCACCTGAGAGGTTTCACTAAGTAATGGTCCGGGACTTAGGTTCAGTATGAAGTCCCGGACCACCACATTAAAACAGCCGAGAGTATGAACCAAGTATAGGTCCGGGACTTAGGATAAGGACAAGGTCCCGGACCACCATAAAAATGTGAATTAAGCTTGGAAAATGTTAGGAAATGATGGGGATGGTTAGATATTGATGTTATAATAAAGTTGTTAAGGGCATGTTTGGAGGGTGTAATGGTTACTAAGTGGGTGAACAAATGTAATAGATAAGGTGAAAATGAAGTACTTAAAAGTTTAAGTTAAAATCATAAGAACTTAGTGAATAACAATGGGTAAATATTAGAGCCTAGGGAATTTAAGTAGATTGTGTTAAGATGAGCTAAATAATAACCTAAAACTGAATGAATGTTTTAGGACTTGTGGATTGGGACTTGAAGGGAGATAAACCAAACAATCGCCGACGGTGAACGGTACAGTCTTTCTTGTGACCTGCTTGCTAACGAGGTGTCCCTCGGCTTGTGTGCTATCTGTTTATTTGCTATGACTAAGACAAGAGAAAGCATGCAACCGGTTATACTTGTTCTCGCTATGAATGTGTTTTTTTTCACTAACCCACGAGACATGAGATTTGTTTCTAACTAAGCTTAGTACTTATTGAGTTCAGGAGAGGAATATATATCGATAATTGTTGGTTAATACCCGTTAAGGTTTAACTAACACATGGTTGGTAAGATATTCACTAACTGGAACTTAAGGGGGGAGTGAGGAACGCGGGACTGACTCCGGTCATGCATGCTAAGGAAAGGGGGTCGGTATCTGAATCAGATCCGACTTCCGCTTGAGGACTTGTCTTCGGACTCGTGGCCTAGGGTCGATTGTCGGCTCAGCTACATTGGATTTAGTCCAAGGTAGGAGGCATTAAGATGGTGTGGTGGGATCTACCTAAATCCCAAATAATTTGAGAATTATTGTTCATTCAACCAATGCAGTTCTCGGCCGTTGGCTAGGGTCACCTTTGTCCCGACAAAATGAACAATGGACTGTGTGCTACCGAATCTGACTAAGAACGGTTGGCTTGTTTGAGATGTGTTTATTCACTTAAGTGTGGTCAGGTGTTATTTGCACTTCTTATTTATGATTGTGTATCTAATCAATCTCCATGCTATCGACAATTAGTCGTCGTAGCCCCATTAGCTTGGGGGCCACGAGGGGATCGTACCAGCATTCTTGCTGACCCCCTTTGGGGGCTGTTTTTATCTTGCAGGTAAGCGGCCCATGAGGAGTCACCGCGAGAGTAGGAGTGGGTAGACTTAGGTGGGACTTTTATTTTTGAGTATGGGTTGCGTCTGTGCTCCCATCTGTTAATATTAAAACTGTTAGTGGAGATGATGTTAACAAGAGATACTACGTACTTGGTTGGTGAAATATTTTGGATATTCGGTATGTTCCTTTTGGATAAGCGTTTGTAAGTAAGTAAGTTCGGTATATTCTATTGATCAGACCGTGGCAAGGTCCCGGAGTTAGTTTATTCCGCTGCGATGTTTATGTTTAAGCTGTTAAGTTTGCGATAACCACGATTGGCTTAGGACGGGGTGTTACAAAAAGTGGTATCAGAGCGTAGTTACGCTCTGATCAAGAAATACCGGGCATAGGAGACCACCGAGTAAGGTTAAGAGTTCAGACATAAGTAATGGGCTAAGGGTGTGAGAAATTAGAGTGAGTAGAGTCAGATGACCACTAATAAGTGTGGATCGTCTTTACCGTCTACGGACGATACAAATCCTTGAACCAAAACCGTTATGGATTTGAACCTAATGGGAAGTGTGCTTATTCAAATGTCAGGAAGGAGAGGAGGCCGAGGCCGTGGCCGGGGCGATGATGCCACTGAGATACCTGGAGGGCAGACGATTGCAGAGATCGTGGCTTCCGCATTGGGGCACATGGGCTACCAGCCTGGTGCACCCCCACCTCCACCGCCACAGCCCCGGGAACCGAACTGGGTGAAGAGTCTAGCAGACCTTCGACCCGTCATTTTAAGGGGGAGACTAATCCCGCCAAGCTTGAGGCGTACATCTCCGAGCTCGAGACCGCCTTCGAGACCCTTGACATCCCTGCTGGGATCAAGGTACGTCTGGTTGCGTTCTACCTGAAAGGGGCAGCAGGCGATTGGTGGAAGCTGGTGAGGGCCGAGCATGTGGCCAATCCAGAGTTCGGCTGGGAGCAGTACGCCGCGTTGCTACGAGCAAAGTACTACCCCGCCCATGTCCAGACGAAGAAGCGCTTATAGTTGGATGCGCTTAAGCAGACGGACAAGATGACGGTAGACAAGTATTACTCAGAGTTTACTGCCTTGCTTCGTCTTCTGCCGGGTCTTGGATATTCAGACCAGATACTGGTGGACCGCTTTTATGGCGGGCTTAGCCATCGACTCCGCTACGGCATGGGGCTGACGAGTTATACTACCTTACAGGTAATAAGAATAATTGAAATATGAGTAGGTGAATAAGACTGAGATTTGAGATACAAGAGAGACTAACACTTAGAAAAGCAGGAGTGCTATCATGCCACTCTAAGGTTGAGATAACCGTCCAGCTGAGGGACGAGGACAATACCAAGAGAAAGAATGTCAGAAAGAGCACTAAGCACCAAGGGCAAGGTGGGTACAAGAAACAGAAGTACCAGCCTCAAGCCCAGAAGGGTCAGAACTAGAAAGGGAAGGAAGGAATTGAGAAGGCTGCTGAGGAGCCGCTCAAGATAACCTATGGTATCGCTGCTAAGCCCTTACGCTCAAGGGCGCCAAAGGGTAAGGAAATGAATATTAAGTGAATTGAGCACCATTTAGCAACCGTTAAGGTACAAATACTAATATTGGGAATGATCAGGATCTGAATCTGAGAAGGGATCGGGTGGAACCTACCAGCGCCATTACCACTGCCGCTATTGTTGCAAGGACCATCCCGGAATGGATTGCAAGGGTAACAAGGTGCAATGTCATTTTTGCGAGGGCTGGGGACACCGATCGTTGAGTGTTTCCGGAACCCTGAGAGCAGAGCCTTTAGGGCCGAGATGAAGGGCAAGGGCAAGACCGATCAGAGCACTGGATCTGCTGGTTAGAAAAGAGCGCAGCAAGCAACAGACAAGAACCCACGGGTAGTCCAGAAGTTGGGACCCACACTACACATGGTGGACCGGGACGATGAGCCTAAACCCTCATCGAGGCCAGGTACCGCTAAAAACCCTTAAGTGATAAAACTGCCTGCTTACCGCATTTCATGCATGATTTGATGAATAAATGAGTTAGATGAGGATAAGACAAGAAAAGAACCTTAAGTAAGATATAACCTGTTACCACCTTAGGAAACTTCAACATTTGTTATCCAATACCTTCAACACCTAACCTGGAAGACACCGACATCGAAACCCGAGACTATCCAACCGAATAGTGTCAGGTTATCCGCCCAGGTATGATTTTATTAAGGGGATACCTGACACCAGAAGCACAAATAGCCATCATCAGGAGATGCAGTCAACTAGGAGTGGGACCGGGAGGTTTCTATACACTGGAGTACCCAGGAGGAGCAAGGATGAAGTTAAAGATGATGAGCTTAGGCAAGGATTGGAATCCATATGCCAAGACTTACCAGACTACACGAGCACAAGATGGAGACTCACCACCGGGGATACCCGAAGAGTTCCATCCGGTTATCACACAAGTCGTGGAGATCGCTCAGCAGATGGAAGCTGACCCGATCCCAGACATACGAGCAGACCTCTGCATTGTGAATTTCTACGAGAAAGATGGGCGACTCGGACTACTTCAGGATAAGGACGAGACAACGGAGTTTTTCGAAAGGGGGATACCCGTAGTGTCTTGGTCCATTGGAGATGACGCAGAATTCTTATACGGCGAGAAGAAGCGTGTGGACCGTGCTAATAAGTTAATACTTAAGTCAGGGGATGTATTAGTTCGGGAGGAGAATCAAGTGTTATACCATGGGATTAAGAGAATCAAGCTAAATACAGAACCGTCAGCAGTAATCAATGCGACGCATATGAGGCCAGGGCGAATAAACCTAACCTTTAGACAATATTAGCCTTGTAATGTATTAAGTATGAATAAAGGATTGAGATGTAAGAAAGAAGCACATGTTGTAAACAGGATGGTTATGAATAAAATAACAGTGTTGTTCATATGAATTGTTACGACTCTTGTTATACCATCATTACTCATGAAGCTTATGAATACAATTAGGTTATGGACTCGGTACGGAAGGTGCGCTAAGCATACTTACAGAGGCACAGGCCGACGTCAGCGGTACTATCCTCACCGGCACCTTTCCGATTAATGGGATTGAGGCATCAGTTCTCTTCGACTCAGGTGCCTCGCATACCTTTATCTCGACATCTTTTGCGAGAAGGTTGGGGCTAGACACTGAGCTACCCGACTTCACGGTTACGCTCCCGTCTAAGGAGAAGGTTCGTTGCACTCGCTACTACCGAGGAAGCCGTCAAAATTAAGGGGAAAGATTTTCCAGTCAGTTTTATCGAGTTCAGGGAGTTGGGATTTGATGTTATCTTCGGGATGAACTGGTTGGAGCGGCACAAGGGACGTATCCTCTGCGCCGAGCATAGACTGCTGCTCAGGAGTCCATCTGGGGTAACAATATCATACCGCCAGAGGCCCAGAGAGCCTTCGACTAAGATCATCACCGCTATGGTAATGTATAAGGAGTGAGGAGGAAGAAAGAAGTATATCTCTACTATGTCCAGGACATAGAGAGGGACCCCGAGTTTGACCCCGACTTACCGGTAGTGTCGGAGTTCCCCGATCTCTTTCCACGGGAACTGCCCGGCATGCCACCCACTCGGGAGGTAGAGTTCACCATTGAGTTGCTACCTGAACCGGACCGATAGCCAAGGCACCATATCGCATGGCTCCGGCAGAAATGAATGAGTTAAAGGATCAGTTGAAAGACTTGCTAGATAAGGTATTCATTAGACCGAGTGTATCACCTTGGGGAGCTCCAATTCTCTTCGTGAAGAATAAGGATGGTAGTTCCGCCTTTGCATCGACTACAGAGAGTTGAATGCAGTGACTGAGAAGAATAAGTACCCACTACCCCGCATTGACGATTTGTTCGATCAGTTGAAGGGGGCATCCGTGTTTTCCAAGATTGATCTCATATCGGGGTATCATTAGATAGCCATTAAGGAGGGAGATAGTGAGAAGACGGCATTCCGGACACGATACGGCCACTATGAATTTACAGTGATGCCGTTCGGTTTGTCGAACGCACCGGTGAAATTTATGGATCTGATGAACCGCTTGTTCCAGGAGCAGCTGGACAAGTCGGTTGTGGTATTCATTGATGACATTTTAATATATTCGAAATCAAGAGCTGAGCATGAGGAACATCTGAGGAGGGTATTAGAGATACTGAGGGAGAACCAGCTATATGCTAAGTTCTCCAAGTGTGAGTTTTTGCTTGACCAGGTCTCTTTCCTGGGTCATGTCATCTCAGATGCTGGGATCTCGGTGGATCCAGCAAAGATTGATGCCGTGCGTACTTGGCCTAGACCAAAGACAGTTACCGACATTCGGAGCTTTCTTGATGAAGAAAGATGCACCGTTCGTATGGACGGTTGATTGTGAGAGTTCGTTTCAGAGCTTGAAGGACTCACTGACCACTGCACCGGTTCTGACCATTCCAGACGGTACAGAGGGCTTTGAAGTCTACTGTGACGCATCCGGCAGAGGGCTGGGCTGCGTGCTCATGCAACATGGCAAGGTGGTGGCATATGCCTCACGCCAGTTGAAGAAACATGAGGAGAACTACCCCACACATGATCTAGAGCTGGGAGCTGTAGTCTTCGCTTTGAAGATATGGCACCACTACTTATACGGGGTTAGTGTGGCGATCTACACCGATCATAAGAGCTTGAAATATATATATTCACTCAGAAGGAGTTAAATCTTCGACAGAGGAGATGGTTAGAATTCTTGAAGGACTATGACATTGACCTCCAATACAAAGAAGGGCCAATGTTGTAGCGGACGCCCTGAGTCGTCGAGTACACTCACTCCATTCGCTAGTTTCTTTCTCCAGCTTGGTTGATGAGGTGCGAGAGGCTCAGATGGCAGATGAGTACATGAGGGAGGTCAGGCAGAAGCTGACAGAGGGTACCTTTGAGAGTCAGAAATATGATTTCAGACTTCATGATGATGATCTGATCAGACTTAAAGGCCGTTTATGCATACCACGAGGCAACACGGATTTGAAAAACCGTATACTTAGAGAATCACACTGTTCTTCAGTTTCCATCCATCCGGGAGACTCTAAGATGTATAAAGACATGAAGAGATACTTCTGGTGGTCGGGAATGAAGACAGATGTTACCAAGTTCGTCTTAAGGTGTCTCACATGCCAGAAGGTGAAATTCGAGCACCGACGACCGGGCGAAATGGTACAATCGATGCCAGTTCCAGAGTGGAAGTTTGATGATATCTCCATGGACTTCGTAGTTGGACTTCCACCTGCTAGGGGAGGTCTCAACATGATATGGGTGGTGGTGGATCGCCTTACCAAAGTAGCCCGATTCATACCGATGAAGGATACTTGGAAGTTGACCAAATTAGATGCGTTATTTGACAAGGAAATTATGAGATATCACGGGATACCGAAGACCATAGTGTCAGATAGAGATACCAGATTCCTTTCGAGGTACCGGAGAGCTACCAGAGAAGCGTTGGGTACAGAACTAAAGCTGAGTACCGCGTTCCATCCTCAGACAGATGGTCAGACTGAGCGTACTATTCAGACACTCGAGGACATGCTGAGGGCATGTGCCTTAGACTTCCAAGGCAGTTGGATTGACAAGTTGCATCTGATCAAGTTTTCATACAACATCAGCTATCACGCTTCGATCAAGATGGCACCTTTTCAAGCGTTGTACGGTAGACCATGTCGTACACCACTCTATTGGGATGAGTCGAGTGAGACGGTCATTATAGGACCAGAATACTTAGAGCAAGTTAAGGCTGAAGTTCAGCAAATCAGGGAGAACATGAAAGCTGCTCAAGATAGGCAAAAGTCGTATGCTGATGTTCGACGGCGAGACCTAGAGTTCGCAGTGGGCGACCGGGTATTTCTGCGAGTTTCACTTATGAAGGGTGTATTTAGATGTAGGTAGAAGGGCAAACTGAGCTCGAAGTTTGTTGGTCCTTATGAGATTACGGAGCGGGTAGGCCCAGTTGCTTACAGGTTGAATTTACCTACTGAGCTGGGTAAAGTGCATGATGTTTTCCATGTTTCACAGCTAAAGAAATACATGCACCACCCCTCCCATGTGTTAGAGCCTGAGAGGTTGACCTTAGAACCGAGTATGAGATCCGTGGAGATTCCTCAGAGGATCTTGGATAGTAAGACTAGGGACACTCGCCATAAGTCAGTACGGCTGGTGAAGGTTCTCTGGTCTAACCAAGATTTCGAAGAGGCCACGTGGGAATTAGAGGATAAGATGAGATCGAAGTACCCTTCGTTATTTACTGACTAGATCGCCTGTATAGGGTACGGGGCATACCCCTTTTTAGGGGGTATTCTACTCGCTTTGAGTTAGTAAACGAACGTGTTTGTCATTTTGTTTGGTTGGTGTAAGATGTGGCTTGTGTAAGTTTATGTAAGTTGTTACACTTGTGGTAAGTTTAAGATATGTATAGTACTTATGTATTGTACTTGTGGTAGACTGATAAGTCAGGAATTTGTCTAAGTTTACTAGACTAATTCATGCTTAATTTTCTACATTATGACATTAACTTTCCTCTTTAATGCTTTAATTATTCTTCATTGTTATATTTGTCTCCAATGATCGATTTCATATGTTTTCAGGATAAAATACCCAACAAAGTGTTTAAATGAAGATTTTAGAGGTTAGAGCAACATGGGAAGTCAAACCAGAGTCAAATACAGATTTTCATTGACCACGGCTGTGCTTTATTGAGGGTCCGAGTTTGCAGCTGGGTTTATAAACCCGGACCACCTTGTCGCAGAACCTTCTGCCCAATTTCAGATGCGGTCCGGGTTTGTGTCTTACTTTGCAAACCCGGACCATCCCAAGACGAGACCCTTCTGCCTCTTTTTAGACGTCGTCCGGGTTTGCATCCTACTTTGCAAACCCGGACCATTACAAGCGGAGCGCAGAGTTTTGTTTCGGGATTAACGGAATTAATGTATATCTTTAACATCTGTTGGTCGTCGTTTAATTAGGTTAGATTAGAGATAGATTTGAGAGAGATTAAAGATAGAATTCCTTTGTTATAAAAAGAGGAGGCTAGCCAACGTGAAGAGACACTTCTTCAGCGCACAAAATCGCCACAATACAGAGAGTTTAGTTGAGTTGGAGTTTGAGTCTGGTTTGGAGTTTGGAGTAGAGCAGAGGAGGAAGTTCACCACGGAGACTTCTCCAGAAGTCTCAACAGAGTTCCTTCTTGTTCTCTATAATTATTCATACAGTTTTGCTTATTGTAAACATGTCAATGGTTGAGTAGTTCCCTTTAGATTTCGGTTTGCTATGTATCCCTAAATTGACTATTCCTGTTCCTTTGTGATTTAATGCAATTTGATTGAGTAAAGTTATTTTCCTTGCTTAATTTCTTTAATCTTTATAATTTGGCCAATTATAAGGATTAGTATTTTGTTAGCTTATATGTGACGACTGCGGCTTTCAATTGAATACAGGAAAATAACCGGTTAGTTTAGAGATGGTAATTCCTCTAAATTGCTAATTGACCAATAAACTAGATTGTTCTTAAGGCGGTTAGTAAACAGTGGGTTTGTAACGAGAGTTAAAATTCAGTATTTGCTAACTAGTATTTGCTAAGCGGGAGACCGGAGGTAAATTATCTTTGTTCTAGGGTTTACTCAGAATTGTCTTATAAATCACTTAGGGATAGGAATCACAGATTTAGGGTGCAGTAGTAAACCGAGATCTCCTTTCCAAATCAGTTTCACAACATTTATTTTCCTGCTTGTTATTATTTGCATTCTGTTTACAGTTTCTAATTATCATCAAATCAAACCCCAATTTCCTGTTTTAATTTGTTATTAATAAAGATTTAAACTAGACACATCGCCTCCTCTGGTTCGATACTTAGGGAATTCTCTCTATTAAAACTTGCTAGAATTGACCGGTACACTTGCCGTTAGGTTTTATCCCAACAAGTTTTTGGCGCCGTTGTCGGGGAAGCACGGTTATTTAGTTTAATCTTTATTTTATTTATTTTGTTCTTTAATTATTTTCTGTTTAGATTTACTTGTTTTATTTTATTTTGTTCAATTTGTTCGTTTGATTTATTTTGTTATTATATTCTGTTATGTGTTCTTGATTTCGATTAGTATAGGTGTTTGGATAGGATAGTTTAAACGTGCCTGTTCTGTTTTATTTTAGATTTTCTTCTTTTATCTTTAAGTTTTCTTGTTCTGTTTTAGGAGATAGTTTAAGGCAAATCCTGTTAGTTAATCTGTTTATTTTTTTTAATTTGTTCTAATTTCTAGTTTGACTTAGATATTCTTTTATCTTCCAGATTTTATTTCTGATTTTATTCCTTTACTTGAATATTCTGTGTTTAGTAGTTAGGAATTTTATCTGCATATTTTGTGGGTTAATTTCTTTTTATCTTTTTCTGATTTTCTGCTATTTTATTCTAATTACTGTTGTCCCTTTAATTTGCGCTATTATAGTTTCAGTTTACTAACTCTCGGTTTATGGTTAAAACCCGTTCTGCAGGAGAACCGGAGTTCGAGCTCAATCTTGAGATCGAGAGGTTTGCGAGACAGCTTCGAAGAGACTTGAACCTTGATCCACCAGTTGAGGAGGGGGTGCTCGAACCACCTGTTATTGAAGAGGGTCCAGAAGTTCAACCAGCAGTGAACATGGCGAATAACGAGAGGCAAATGAGGGACTACACCCGCCCAAGTGTTGAGGGGTTGGTGTCGCCAATTGTGATTCCTGCGCTACCAGCAGAAGTGCAGTGGCAGTTCAAGACTCACTATGTGACCATGGTGATGAACACGCCTCAGTTCAGCGGGACGGTCACTGAAGATCCGAATGTTCATCTCACGACATTCCTGAGGTTGGTAGGAGCGTGTTCGACACCAGCTTCGCAGGAGGTGGCCCGGCTCACTTTGTTTCCATTCTCTCTGAGGGATAGAGCGGCTGAATGGTTAAACTCGCTGACGCCTGACAGTATCACTACTTGGGGAGAGCTGGCTAATGCATTCTTGGCAAAGTACTTCCCACCCTCTCGGATGCTGACCATGAGAGGAGAAATTACAAACTTCAAACAGTTCGCCGGTGAGTCCTTGTCTGAAGCTTGGGAGCGTTTTAAGGGGATAGTAAGGAAGGTACCACATCATGGACTAGGTGAAGAGGTTATACTGCAGTCCTTTTACAAGGACTTGGATCCGTCTAGCCGGTTGTTGGTTGACACTTGTGCTGGAGGTAGTTTGATGGAGCTGCCCATTACACGGATTAAAGAGCTTCTAGAGACTATTACTACAGCAGCTAATCAGTGGGGAGGTACAAGAGCCGGAGAAGCTGTACCGAAGAAACCAGCTGGGGTTTATGAAGTAGATTCAAACACTTTCTTGGCTGCCAAGATAGAGGCAATGTCGAAGCAGTTTGAGCGTATGTGTGCAGTTATGAATCCACAGTCTAGTGCAGCAGCTCCTGAGGTTTATCCACCTTGCGAGTACTGTGGTAGAGCTTCTAACGTGTGCCAGTGTTCTCCACCACAAGAAGAGGCAGCGAACTATGTTGGTAACAGACCGGGTAATTATTTTGGGAATCAAGGAAATCCGGGTTATCAAGCTCAGCAGCAAAACCGTTACCAAGCTGGTGGTAACAACAATTACAATCAGAGGCCCCAGCAGCAGTACAATCCTTCCTATCAGAAGCAGTCACTGCAGAATCAGCAAGCACAGAATTCGGGTGCTGGAGCGTCTTCTAGTATGGATGAAGTTCTGGCCAGGATGAATGATTTCATCTCGGTTAGCGCGAAGAAGTTCAATGAGCTGGAAGCTTTCAATCAGGAGCAGAGGACTTTCAACGCTGATCAAAGGACATTCAACAGGAACATCGAGACTCAGCTGTCTTAGATATCTCAGCAGCTAGTTCAGCGTCCTTTGGGTTCTTTGCCTAGTCAGTCAGAGCAGAATCCAAGAGAGCATGCTAAAGCTGTTTTTGTTGTGGAAGATGATGCTCCACTTGTTGCTGTCATTCAGCCTTTCAAAAGAGGTTGAGGACTCTAGTAAAGCTTTTGAAACACCCAAGGAGAAGGAGTCTCCTGAAACTCAACCTTCTTACTCTTCTGTTTCTAATCATAAATTTGAAGAACTTATTCCTTTTCCTGACAGGTTAAAGAAAAGGGACCTCGATGAACAGCTTGGAAAATTTCTTAACATTTTTAAGAAATCAACTAAGGATATGCCTTTTTCTGAAGTGCTTAAGTTTATGCCAAATTATGCTAAGCTAGTAGATGACATCTTGGCTAAAAAATCTTCTTTGCAGGAAAAGGAAACAGTGAAGAAGGTAACTACTAGGAGCGGTAAAGGTAAAACTAATGAGCTTGAGGTGGTGAATATAGAGGAACCGGTGCTAGAGAATGAGTGTAATTGCAAAACCACCCAATCTCCTCCACCTACACCACCTGCAGTCGACGTTTCTCCTCCAGTTCCCTTCCCAAGCAGAACCAAGCATTTCAAGGAGGATAGTGAGTTTGATAAGTTTCTTACTTTACTTCGTCAACTATCTGTTGATATTCCTTTTGTTGAATTAGTTGCGAAGGTGCCTAACTATGCCAAGTATTTAAGAAAGCTTTTATCTAATAAGGAAAAGTTAGTTGAGACAGGGACTATTCAGCTTACAGGAACTTGTTCAGCGATCATACAAAAGCGCCAACCAGAAAAATGCAAAGATCCTGGAAGTTTCACAATTCCTTGCAGAGTAGGAGACATTGATTTTGACCACTGTCTTGCTGATTTGGGAGCATCAATCAGTCTCATGCCATACAATATTTTTGAAAAGCTTGGGATTGGGGACTTACAACCAACACGAATGACGCTTCAGCTAGCAGATCGCTCAATGGTTTATCCTTGTGGAATCGCTAAGGATGTGATGGTTAAGGTGGAGCATCTGTACTTTCCATGCGATTTTGTCGTACTCGACATGGCGGCAGATCCAATAGTTCCTATCATCCTTGGAAGACCCTTCCTAGCAACAGCCGATGCTCGAATCGAAGTTGCTCACGGTAAGATCACTTTGAATGCAGAAGGTGAGCAACTACTGTTTTATGCTGGTAGGTCTTCAAAACAAGTTTTGGAAGCATCTCGAACTTCTTGTCGCTGGGAACCCAAGACAGCTCAATCATCTGGAGTCTCTTGAGAGAATGAGGCACGGTCTAGCCAAAGACCAAAAAGATGGGCGGCTGGCTGGGAGACAACCCAGTTTTGTGAGTTTTATTATTTTCGTTTTTGTTTATTTCTCGTAAGTTTTATTGTTTTTCATTCTTTATTTTTGGGCTAACGTGTTTATTAGACATGTTTTGTTTAGTTTCACATGGTTTTGAAGGTGAATTCAGGAGTTTGGAGGGATCTCTGTTATCAATATGAGTTTCTGGCCACTTTTAAGGGTTGTCCAGGTTTGGAGCTGGGTTTGCAAACCCGGACCTATAGCTGAGCGACGCTACTGGCAAGTTTTGCAAACCCGGATCGTGAGGGCGAGATACCTACTGTCTAATTTTGATGCACATCCGGGTTTGCTGATTGGTTTGCAAACCTGGATCACAAGAGCGGAGTAGCTACTGGCATGTTTTGCGTGTCGTCCGGGTTTGAGGATAGGTTTGCAAACCCGGATCGCATAAGCGGAGACCTCACTGGCATGATTTTCGTATGGTCCGGGTTTGGGTATTGGTTTGCAAACCTGGACCACACAAGCGCAATACTTACTGGCGTGTTTTTCGTATACTTCTAACTTACTTTGGATTCGAATACTGCCTGTTTCATAACGTCTGTATCACTTAACTATGATGTTTCACTCACACACTTACTGTTTCTGCAAGTTCGTGTTGCCTGGTTCTTGAGCTACAGGTCTGCTTTTGCTAAGTGTGAGGTATTGAGGTATCCAAAGGAAACTCTGTCGACTTTTATGCAGATTTCAACACCCCGATGCTTTTAGCTAAGTGTGAGGACGTTGTCCTCAAAATACTCCAGGGGCGTGATTTTCTAACTTCTTTTATTTTTCAACGTTGTTTTCTGTGACTTTGTGTTTTCCTTCCGTCTTAATCATTTACATGAAGCAATGAGGGCATTGCTAATTTTTAAGTGTGAGGAAGGGAAATTACACATGCTCATGCTCTTGCTCAATTTCATTCGAATGTGCTAATTTTGAACATTTTTAAGGCTATCACTCCATTTTCACAGTATTTTTGGCCCTCAAAATTTTTGGTTGCATAACATACCTGAGTCTTATTCAGTGGTTGGATAAGTTGGTTTGGAACACCGCACAAGTAGCACTAGTTTTGTGAGATCGAAGCTGGAAAATAGTTGTGGGAATTCTGGTTGCACTACTTGTATGTACAGTTTTGATTAATGCTTGTCTATTTCTTCTTTAAAAAGTTAAGCCTATTAGTGAAACTATTTGATTTTGATTTCACTTGGGGACTTTGGGAATGATTATTGAATGAAAGGAAGGAAGGACAAAGGCATACTCCTCTAATCGAACTTTTAACCCAGAAAACAGGCCTCGCCCATTTGGTAATTAAGTCCTCGGGGTGCCTCATCACCCATCTACCTAAGGTCATCTGATCTGGGATAGAAGACCCAACACCGCTACATGAATGGAGAGAAAAGTCTGAGGGAGGATTAAAAGAGAAAGTTAATGCTTGTTTAGAAAGTTGAAGAAATTTGTTAATTTCATGCAAAGTGCAAAGTCTTTCTTGATTATGAGTACGTGGTGATGAAAGGTAATATGGAATAAGATATTACTTCTCACCCCTTGTCGTCCATGGATTGTGGAAAGTTAATTGGGAAGTAGTCCCTGAGTGAAATTGGAGTCAGTGGTTTTACTATGTGCCTTAAGCTCTTGCAAAAACTTCTCAGTTCACTGTTTATGAAAACCTGCAAGTGTGGATCATTGTTCTCTATGACTGCTTTTCATTATTAGATCTCCTTGTGCACAGTTCTAAACTGACGACTCCCTTCTGTAAGATTTCAGTATGTTTCTATTTGCTTGAGGGCAAGCAAAGATTAAGTGTGAGGAAGTTGATAAGTCAGGAATTTGTCTAAGTTTACTAGACTAATTCATGCTTAATTCTACATTATGACTTAATTCCTCCTTAATGCTTTATTTATACTTATTGTTATATTTGTCTCCAATGATCATTTGTTATGTTTTCAGGATAAAATACCAACAAAATGCTTAAATGAAGATTTAGAGGTTGAGCAACATGGAAGTCAAATCAGAGTCAAATACTGAATTTTCCATTGACCACTGTGCTTTATTGAGGGTCCGGGTTTGCAGCTAGGTTTATAAACCCGGACCACCTTGTCGCAGAGCCTTCTGCCCAATTTCAGATGCGGTCCGGGTTTGTGTCTTACTTTGCAAACCCGGACCATCCCAAGGCGAGACCCTTCTGCCTCTTTTTAGACGTGTTCCGGGTTTGCATCCTACTTTGCAAACCCGGACCATATAAGCGGAGCGCAGAGTTTGTTTCATTAACGGATTATTATATCTTTAATCTTTGCCGTCGCTTAATTAGGTTAGATTAGAGATAGATTTGAGAGAGATTAAAGATAGAATTCCTTTGTTATAAAAAGAGGAGGCTAGCCAACGTGAAGAGACTTCGACAGCGCACAAAATCCCCACAATACAGAGAGTTTAGTTGGAGTTGGAGTCTGAGTCTGGTTTGGAGTTTGGAGCAGAGCAGAGGAAGTCACCACGGAGACTTCTCCAGAAATCTCACCAGAGTTCCTTCTTGTTCTCTATAATTACTCATGCAGTATTGTAAACATGTCAATGGCTGAGTAGTTCCTTAGATTTCGGTTTGCTATGTATCCCTAAATTGACTATTCCTGTTCCTTTGTGATTTAATGCAATTTGATTGAGTAAAGTTATATTCCTTGCTTTATTTCTTTAATCTTTACAATTTGGCCAATTATAAGGATTAGTATTTTGTTAGCTTATATGTGACGACTGCGGCTTTCAACTGAATACAGGAAAATAACCGGTTAGTTTAGAGATGGTAATTCCTCTAAATTGCTAATTGACCAATAAACTAGATTGTTCTTAAGGCGGTTAGTAAACAGTGGGTTTGTAACGAGAGTTAAAATTCAGTCTTTGCTAACTAGTATTTGCTAAGCGGGAGACCGGAGGTAAATTATCTTTGTTCTAGGGTTTTACTCAGAATTGTCTTATAAATCACTTAGGGATAGGAATCACAGATTTAGGGTGCAGTAGTAAACCGGGATCTCCTTTCCAAATCAGTTTCACAACATTTATTTTCCTGCTTGTTATTGTTTGCATTCTGTTTACAGTTTCTAATTATCATCAAATCAAACCCCAATTTTGTTTTAATTTGTCATTAATAAAGATTTAAACTAGACACATCGCCTCCTTTGGTTCGATACTTAGGGAATTCTCTCTATTAAAACTTGCTAGAATTGACCGGTACACTTGCCGTTAGGTTTTATCCCAACAAGTTTTTGGCGCCGTTGCCGGGGAGGCACGGTTATTTAGTTTAATCTTTATTTTATTTATTTTGTTCTTTAATTATTTTCTGTTTAGATTTACTTGTTTTATTTTATTTTGTTCAATTTGTTCGTTTGATTTATTTTGTTATTATATTCTGTTATGTGTTCTTGATTTCGATTAGTATAGTTGTTTGGATAGGATAGTTTAAACGTGTCTGTTCTGTTTTATTTTAGATTTTCTTCTTTTATCTTTAAGTTTTCTTGTTCTGTTTTAGGAGATAGTTTAAGGCAAATCCTGTTAGTTAATCTGTTTTTTTTTAATTTGTTCTAATTTCTAGTTTGACTTAGATATTCTTTTATCTTCCAGATTTTATTTCTGATTTTATTCTTTTATTTGAATATTCTGTGTTTAGTAGTTAGGAATTTTATCTGCATATTTTGTGGGTTAATTTCTTTTTATCTTTTTCTGATTTTCTGTTATTTTATTCTAATTACTGCTGTCCTTTTAATTTGCGCTATTATAGTTTCAGTTTACTAACTCTCGGTTTATGGTTAAAACCCGTTCTGCAGGAGAACCGGAGTTCGAACTCAATCTTGAGATCGAGAGATTCGCAAGACAGCTTCGAAGAGACTTGAACCTGGATCCACCAGTTGAGGAGGTGCTCGAGCCACCTGTTATTGAAGAGGGTCCAAAGTTCAACCAGCAGTGAACATGGCGAATAACGAGAGGCAGATGAGGGACTACACCCGCCCAAGTGTTGAGGGGTTGGTGTCGCCAATTGTGATTCCTGCGCTACCAGCAGGAGTGCAGTGGCAGTTCAAGACTCATTATGTGACCATGGTGATGAACGCGCCTCAGTTCAGCGGGACGGTCACTGAAGATCCGAATGTTCATCTCACTACATTCCTGAGGTTGGTAGGAGCGTGTTCGACACCAGCTTCGCAGGAGGTGGCCCGGCTCACTTTGTTTCCATTCTCTCTGAGGGATAGAGCGGCTGAATGGTTAAACTCGCTGACGCCTGACAGTATCACTACTTGGGGAGAGCTGGCTAATGCATTCTTGGCAAAGTACTTCCCACCCTCTCGGATGCTGACCATGAGAGGAGAAATTACAAACTTCAAACAGTTCGCCGGTGAGTCCTTGTCTGAAGCTTGGGAGCGTTTTAAGGGAGTAGGAAGGTACCACATCACGGTCTAGGTGAAGAGGTTATACTGCAGTCCTTTTATAAGGACTTGGATCCATCTAGCCGGTTGTTGGTTGATACTTGTGCTGGAGGTAGTTTGATGGAGCTGCCCATTACACGGATTAAAGAGCTGCTAGAGACTATTACTACAGCAGCTAACAGTGGGGAGGTACAAGAGCAGGAGAAGCCGCACCGAAGAAACCAGCTGGGGTTTATGAAGTAGATTCAAACACTTTCTTGGCTGCCAAGATAGAAGCAATGTCGAAGCAGTTTGAGCGTATGTGTGCAGTTATGAATCCACACAGTCAGTGCAGCAGCTCCTGAGGTTTATCCACCGTGCGAGTACTGTGGTAGAGCTTCTAACATGTGCCAGTGCTCTCCACCACAAGAAGAGGGCGAACTATGTTGGTAACAGACCGGGTAATTATTTTGGGAACCAAGGAAATCCGGGTTATCAAGCTCAGCAGCAAAACCGTTACCAAGCTGGTGGTAACAACAATTACAATCAGACCTCAGCAGCAGTACAATCCTTCCTATCAGAAGCAACCACTGCAGAATCAGCAAGCACAGAATTCGGGTGCTGGAGCGTCTTCTAGTATGGATGAAGTTCTGGCCAGGATGAATGATTTCATCTCGGTTAGCACGAAGAAGTTCAATGAGCTGGAAGCTTTCAATCAGGACAGAGGACTTTCAACGCTGATCAAAGGACATTCAACAGGAACATCGAGACTCAGCTGTCTCAGATATCTCAGCAGCTAGTTCAGCGTCCTTTGGGTTCTTTGCCTAGTCAGTCAGAGCAGAATCCAAGAGAGCATGCCAAAGCTGTTTTTGTTGTGGAAGACGATGCTCCACTTGTTGCTGTCATTCAGCCTGTTCGAAAAGAGGTTGAGGACTCTAGTAAAGCTTTTAAAACACCCAAGGAGAAGGAGTCTCCTGAAACTCGACCTTCTTACTCTTCTGTTTCTAATAGTAAATTTGAAGAACCTATTCCTTTTCCTGACAGGTTAAAGAAAAGGGACCTTGATGAACAGCTTGGAAAATTTCTTAACATTTTTAAGAAATCAACTAAGGATATGCCTTTTTCTGAAGTGCTTAAGTTTATGCCAAATTATGCTAAGCTAGTAGATGACATCTTGGCTAAAAAATCTTCTTTGCAGGAAAAGGAAACGGTGAAGAAGGTAACTACTAGGAGCGGGAAAGGTAAAACTAATGAGCTTGAGGTGGTGAATATAGAGGAACCGGTGCTAGAGAATGAGCGTAATTGCAAAACCACCCAATCTCCTCCACCTACACCACCTGCAGTCGACGTTTTCTCCAGTTCCCTTCCCAAGCAGAACCAAGCGTTTCAAGGAGGATAGTGAGTTTGATAAGTTTCTTACTTTACTTCGTCAACTATCTGTTGATATTCCTTTTGTTGAATTAGTTGCGAAGGTGCCTAACTATGCCAAGTATTTAAGGAAGCTTTTATCTAATAAGGAAAAGTTAGTTGAGACAGGGACTATTCAGCTTACAGGAACTTGTTCAGCGATCATACAAAAGCGCCAACCAGAAAAATGCAAAGATCCTGGAAGTTTCACAATTCCTTGCAGAGTAGGAGACATTGATTTTGACCACTGTCTTGCTGATTTGGGAGCATCAATCAGTCTTATGCCATACACTATTTTTGAAAAGCTTGGGATTGGGGACTTACAGCCAACACGAATGACGCTTCAGCTAGCAGATCGCTCAATGGTTTATCCTTGTGGAATCGCTAAGGATGTGATGGTTAAGGTGGAGCATCTGTACTTTCCTTGCGATTTTGTCGTACTCGACATGGCTGCAGATCCAACAGTTCCTATCATCCTTGGAAGACCCTTCCTAGCAACAGCCGATGCTCGAATCGAAGTTGCTCACGGTACGATCACTTTGAATGCAGAAGGTGAGCAACTACTTTTATGCTGGTAGGTCTTCAAAACAAGTTTTGGAAGCATCTCGAACTTCTTGTCGCTGGGGACCCAAGACAGCTCAATCCTCTGGAGTCTCTTGAGAGAATGAGGCACGGTCTAGCCAAAGACCGAAAAGACGGGCGGCTGGCTGGGAGACAACCCAGTTTTGTGAGTTTTATTTTTTTTCGTTTTTTGTTTATTTCTCGTAAGTTTTATTGTTTTTCATTCTTTATTTTTGGGCTAATGTTTTATTAGACATGTTTTGTTTAGTTTCACATGGTTTTGAAGGTGAATTCAGGAGTTTGGAGGGATCTCTGTTATCAATATGTTATTTCTGGCCACTTTTAAGGGTTGTCCAGTTTGGATGCTGGGTTTTGCAAACCCGGACCTATAGCTGGGCGACGCTACTGGCAAGTTTTGGAGTCGTCCGGTTTACGCTGGTTTGCAAACCCGGATCATGAGGGCGAGATACCTACTGTCTAATTTTGATGCACATCCGGGATTGCTGATTGGTTTGCAAACCGATCACAAGAGCGGAGTAGCTACTGGCATTTTTGGTGTCGTCCGGGTTTGAGGATAGGTTTGCAAACCCGGACCGCATAAGCGGAGACCTCACTGGCATGATTTTCGTATGGTCCGGGTTGGGTATTGGTTTGCAAACCGGACCACACAAGTGCAATACTTACTGGCGTGTTTTCGTATACTTCTAACTTACTTTGGATTCGAATACTGCCTGTTTCATAACGTTGTATCACTTAACTATGATGTTTCACTCACACACTTACTGTTTCTGCAAGTTCGTGTTGCCTGGTTCTTGAGCTACAGGTCTGCTTTTGCTAAGTGTGAGGTATTGAGGTATCCAAAGGAAACTCTGTCGACTTTTCTGCAGACTTCAAACCCCCGATGCTTTTAGCTAAGTGTGAGGACGTTGTCCTCAAAATACTCCAGGGGCGTGATTTTCTAACTTCTTTTATTTTTCAACGTTGTTTCTGTGACTTTGTGTTTTCCTTCCGTCTTAATCATTTACATGAAGCAATGAGGGCATTGCTAATTTTTAAGTGTGAGGAAGGGAAATTACACATGCTCATGCTCTTGCTCAATTTCATTCGAATGTGCTAATTTTGAACATTTTTAAGGCTATCACTCCATTTTCACAGTATTTTTGTTGGCCCTCAAAAATTTTTGGTTGCATAACATACCTGAGTCTTATTCAGTGGTTGGATAAGTTGGTTTGGAACACCGCACGAGTAGCACTAGTTTTGTGAGATCGAAGCTGGAAAATAGTTGTGGGAATTCTGGTTGCACTACTTGTATGTACAGTTTTGATTAATGCTTGTCTATTTCTTCTTTAAAAAGTTAAGCCTATTAGTGAAACTATTTGATTTTGATTTCACTTGGGGACTTTGGGAATGATTATTGAATGAAAGGAAGGAAGGACAAAGGCAAGGTACTCCTCTAATCGAACTTTTAACCCAGAAAACAGGCCTCGCCCATTTGGTAATTAAGTCCTCGGGGTGCCTCATCACCCATCTACCTAAGGTCATCTGATCTGGGATAGAAGACCCAACACCACTACATGAATGGAGAGAAAAGTCTGAGGGATATAAAAGAGAAAGTTAATGCTTGTTTAGAAAGTTGAAGAAATTTGTTAATTTCAAATGCAAAGTGCAAAGTCTTTCTTGATTATGAGTACGTGGTGATGAAAGGTAATATGGAATAAGATATTACTTCTCACCCCTTGTCGTCCATGGATTGTGGAAAGTTAATTGGAAAGTAGTCCCTGAGTGAAATCGGAGTCAGTGGTTTTACTATGTGTCTTAAGCTCTTGCAAAATACTTCTCAATTCACTGTTTATGAAAACCTGAAAGTGTGGATCATTGTTCTCTATGACTGCTTTTCATTATTAGACCTCCTTGTGCACAGTTCTAAACTGACGACTCCCTTCTGGAAGATTTCAGTATGTTTCTATTTGCTTGAGGGCAAGCAAAGATTAAGTGTGAGGAAGTTGATAAGTCAGGAATTTGTCTAAGTTTACTAGACTAATTCATGCTTAATTTTCTACATTATGACATTAACTTTCCTCTTTAATGCTTTAATTATCTTCATTGTTATATTTGTCTCCAATGATCGATTTCATATGTTTTCAGGATAAAATACCAACAAAGTGTTTAAATGAAGATTTTAGAGGTTAGAGCAACATGGGAACTCAAACCAGAGTCAAATACAGATTTTCATTGACCACGGCTATGCTTTATTGAGGGTCCGGGTTTGCAGCTGGGTTTATAAACCCGGACCACCTTGTCGCAGAACCTTCTGCCCAATTTCAGATGCGGTCCGGGTTTGTGTCTTACTTTGCAAACCCGGACCATCCCAAGACGAGACCCTTCTGCCTCTTTTTAGACGTCATCCGGGTTTGCATCCTACTTTGCAAACCCGGACCATTACAAGCGGAGCGCAGAGTTTTGTTTCGGGATTAACGGAATTAATGTATATCTCTAACATCTGTTGGCCGTGGTTTAATTAGGTTAGATTAGAGATAGATTTGAGAGAGATTAAAGATAGAATTCCTTTGTTATAAAAAGAGGAGGCTAGCCAACGTGAAGAGACACTTCTTCAGCGCACAAAATCGCCACAATACAGAGAGTTTAGTTGAGTTGGAGTTTGAGTCTGGTTTGGAGTTTGGAGCAGAGCAGAGGAGGAAGTTCACCACGGAGACTTCTCCAGAAGTCTCAACAGAGTTCCTTCTTGTTCTCTATAATTACTCATACAGTTTTGCTTATTGTAAACATGTCAATGGTTGAGTAGTTCCCTTTAGATTTCGGTTTGCTATGTATCCCTAAATTGACTATTCCTGTTCCTTTGTGATTTAATGCAATTTGATTGAGTAAAGTTATTTTCCTTGCTTAATTTCTTTAATCTTTATAATTTGACCAATTATAAGGATTAGTATTTTGTTAGCTTATATGTGACGACTACGGCTTTCAATTGAATACAGGAAAATAACCGGTTAGTTTAGAGATGGTAATTCCTCTAAATTGCTAATTGACCAATAAACTAGATTGTTCTTAAGGCGGTTAGTAAACAGTGGGTTTGTAACGAGAGTTAAAATTCAGTCTTTGCTAACTAGTATTTGCTAAGCGGGAGACCGGAGGTAAATTATCTTTGTTCTAGGGTTTTACTCAGAATTGTCTTATAAATCACTTAGGGATAGGAATCACAGATTTAGGGTGCAGTAGTAAACCGGGATCTCCTTTCCAAATCAGTTTCACAACATTTATTTTCCTGCTTGTTATTGTTTGCATTCTGTTTACAGTTTCTAATTATCATCAAATCAAACCCCAATTTCCTGTTTTAATTTGTCATTAATAAAGATTTAAACTAGACACATCGCCTCCTCTGGTTCGATACTTAGGGAATTCTCTCTATTAAAACTTGCTAGAATTGACCGGTACACTTGCCGTTAGGTTTTATCCCAACATAGACCGTTGAGTCTTGAGGTGTGTAAGTGTGAATGTAAGATATGGTATTAAGATTAAGGAAATTGAGAATCGTGAATGATTAAGTATATATGTGATCTTTGGGGACAAAGTTCTTTTAAGGGGGGTAGATTGAAATACCCCAAACCTAGATATGGTGTTTAAGTGATAAACTAAGATATAAGAAGGCTAAATAATGCCTTAGAAACATTAAGAATCAATTTAAACCAAGGAAAACACAAGGAAACACTATAAGAGCAATTTAAGGAAAAATGTGCTCTAAGCTTGGAGTAACTTGGGTTAGCACCCCAAATATCATTATAAGACCTTAGTAATATCCTAATGGTCATGTTAAATCAATTACCAAAGAAATCCAAGCTCAAAAACAAGTTAAAACACAAGTGTGCTTCAAGGACTCTTAAAGCACATTTTTGAAAAACTGTCTTAGAAAGGGGTTTTAAGTGGCTAAATGCCCATGATTACTCCTTAATTAACTTGTGTACTACTTAGTACCACATTAGGAAGTCTAAATCAATGGGAAATCAAAATTTTCACAATTATGTGCACTAGTTTGTGAATAGTAACCAAATAGTGCCTAGTTTAATCTTTAGTCAACTAAGTCTAATTAAATGGTCAAACAAGACCATGACTAGCCTTAATTAAAGGGGGTGGCCGGTTTTTAAGGTGAGTTTTCACCACATGATCAAATAACAAAAGAGAAGAAGAGATAAAGTAAGGTTACTATTTACTTTTGAATATAAATCTCTTATTTACTTACCTCTCTCCTCCTTTCTTCATTCTTCATCTTCTTCACCAATTTTGGCTGCCCTCTCTCTTTTCCATTCACGTAAAACTCAGCCTCCATGCTATCTCCACCTTGCTTTGACCATAGGTCACTCATCTTAGCTCCAAAACCAAAACAAAATACATATTCTTCTTAGTTAGCTCAAGCTCTCTCTTTCTATCGTTCCAAAACTTCAAGAGCTTCATTTTGGTGCCAAGCCAAACCGCCATTAGAGGAGGAAATATAAGTTTGAGGATTTCATTGGCTTCTCCATTCGCTTAAGGTAAAGAATATGTAAGAAAATCTAGGTTTCCACCATTTCTTCCCTTGTCTGAAAATTTATACTCATGGGGCTCCATTTTTATGCCTTGTTCTAGCTTTTTTTCTATTCTCCAAGGGATAGAGGAGGTCCTTTTTGATTCATATCCAAGCTTGTCTTGAGAATCCAAGGTAAAACATTTAATTCAATACTTTAAAACACAATTTTAACCTAGGGTTTGTTCCTTAAGGTTAATGTATCATCTGCCACTCATTAGAGTCATTGGATATTGGTTAGAACATTGGCAAGGAGAATTGTTTGGTGACCGAGATTGAGCAAGGGAGAAACCTAAGGAGAAAAGTTTGAGAGCTTGTAAAAGAACAAGGTAAATTACTTACCTTAAGGTGTTTTATTGTTTAACGGAATGGGATTTAGATATGTGATGAGTTTAGTGTAGAGTTTATATTAGGAAAAAGTTGTAAAACCTAGAGAAACAATGATTATATTTGAGAACTTGTGACTAAGGAGCAAATGAGAAAAGAGATAGTTTAAGAATGTCAAGGTGAATTATAAGAACTTTAAATTGCAATGGGAGCCTTGTTGTGTGTATTTGCAGGTTAAAGGCAATTATTATGTGGGAAATTCAGTGTTTAAGATTTATGCAATTTAAGGGCCTAAGTGCCAAGCAAATTAAGTTATGCACTATATTATGATGTAGTGTAGTTTTGGTGTAAATTGAGTGTTAAGAATGTGTGGAAAGGATTGGGTGTTCAAGATTGTTAAATGGTAAGAACCATGTGTTTGGATGTAGAAACATACTAAAGAAGCCATGTCAAAATTTAGTGAGAAAACAAGGAGTTTAAGATGTATAAATGAAGTTTGATGACCTAGAAGGTAATAGGAACTCTTAGGGCCTAGATTGGTGAAAGAAAGTGAACTAGAGTGTTCTTGAGTGTTTAAAGGACTTAGGAGATGTCTCGAAGGAATTAGAGTTCAAATGAGTGAGTTTAATGCTCTAGGGATATAGTGGGAGTATGGTTAAGTCTTGTGCAAGTTTTAGTAAACAAAGGAGGAATAATGCCTGTGAGAATCTAAGTGTAAGCTTGAGAATAGTAGGAGTTTGTGTAAGGGAGGTGCTATGGAGAAATAATGCTTGGGAGTGGTGATAATGTTTGTGAGATAGCATTTTGGTTAGTTTGAGTTGTAGGTATGATATACCACTTAGAAAACTTAAGGAAAATATTACAAGTGTTAAGGATTATGTGAGAGATTGGTATAAGGTTAGAGAAGTTAGGCAAGTTTAAGATGTTATTTTGGTGTTAAAACATGCCTAAGATCATGTGTAAAGTTTGGGTGATTTATAGGTGAAGAGAACAAGTGCAAATACACTTAGAAAAACATAAATGGTAGAAATCTGTAGCTGGTCCGGGACTTAAGTCCAGTGTGAAGTCCCGGACCGACCTAAAATATGGCCGAGAGTACTGCAACCTTATGGTCCGGGACTTATGTCTTGTAAGAAGTCCCGGACCACCCCTTGAATATCACCCGAGAGGTTTCACTAAGTAATGGTCCGGGCTTAGGTTCAGTATGAAGTCCCGGACCACCCATTAAAACAGCCGAGAGTATGAACCAAGTATAGGTCCGGACTTAGGATAAGGACAAGGTCCCGGACCACCATAAAAAGTGAATTAAGCTTGGAAAATGTTACGAAATGATGGGGATGGTTAGATATTGATGTTATAAAGTTGTTAAGGGCATTTTGGAGGTATAATGGTTACTAAGTGGGTGAACAAATGTAATAATAAGGTGAAAATGAAGTACTTAAAAGTTTAAGTTAAAATCATAAGAACTTAGTGAATAACATGGGTAAATATTAAAACCTAGGGAATTTAAGTAGATTGTGTTAAGATGAGCTAAATATACCTAAAACTGAATGAATGTTTTAGGACTTGTGGATTGGGACTTGAAGGGAGATAAAGCAAATAATCGCCGACGGTGAACGGTACAGTCTTTCTTGTGACCTGCTTGCTAACGAGGTGTCCCTCGGCTTGTGTGCTATCTGTTTATTTGCTATGACTAAGACAAGATAAAGCATGCAACCGGTTATACTTGTTCTCACTGTGAATGTGTTTTCTTTACACTAACCCACGATACTTGAGATTTGTTACTAACTAAGCTTAGTACTTATTGAGTTAAGGAGAGGAATTATATATCGGTAACTGTTGGTTAATACCCGTTAAGGTTTAACTAACACATGGTTGGTAAGATATTCACTAACTGGAACTTAAGGGGGGAGTGAGGAACCCGGGACTGACTCCGGTCATGCATGCTAAGGAAAGGGGGTCGGTATCTGAATCAGATCCGACTTCCGCTTGAGGACTTGTCTTTGGACTCGTCGCCTAGGGTCGATTGTCGGCTCAGCTACATTGGATTTCCAGTCCAAGGTAGGAGGCATTTAGATGGTGTGGTGGGATCTACCTAAATCCCAACTAATTTGAGAATTATTGCTCATTCAACCAATGCAGTTCTCGGCCGTTGGCTAGAGTCACCTTTGTCCTGACAAAATGAACAATGGACTGTGGGCTACCGAATCTGACTAAGAACGGTTGGCTTGTTTGAGATGTGTTTATTCACTTAAGTGTGGTCAGGTGTTATTTGTACTTCTTATTTATGATTGTGTATCTAATCAATCTCCATGCTATCGACAATTAGTCGTCGTAGCCCCGTTAGCTTGGGGGCCACGAGGGGATCATACCAGCATTCTTGCTGACCCCCTTTGGGGGCTGTTTTTATCTTGCAGGTAAGAGGCCCATGAGGAGTCACCATGAGAGTAGGAGTGGGTAGACTTAGGTGGGACTTTTATTTTTGAGTATGGGTTGCGTCTATGCTCCCATCTGTTAATATTAAAACTGTTAGTGGGAATGATGTTAACAAGAGATACTACGCACTCCGTTGGTGAAATGTTTTGGATATTCGGTGTGTTCCTTTTGGATAAGCGTTTGTAAGTAAGTAAGTTCGGTATATTCTATTGATCAGACCGTGCCAAGGTCCCGGAGTTAGTTTATTCCGCTGCGATGTTTATGTTTAAGCTGTTAAGTTTGCGATAACCACGATTGGCTAAGGACGGGGTGTTACAACAGAAGTCTAGGAAGAGACTTAAATGATTCGGGGCTTCATTTAGATTTGCTCCACTAAACTTGCCTAAATCCCGGACGGCGGTGATGTATCGGGTTATGATAGCCCATCGTCCGGTTTCTTGCGGTGTTAATTCGAGGAGAACTATGGCTGATGCCCTTCCTTCAGTATCCGGTTGGTGGTAGTCTTTGAGGGCACGGTGTTGCGGTTGATTTTCGTGGTCCATTTCATTTATGAATTGGTTTTCAGCCATGTCTTGATTTCTCTGGTTTCTTCGTGCTTGTAGTAGAGTGCGCTCGGGTTCAGGTCTCAGACTGATTGATGGAGAACCTCGGGTTCAAGTGTTTTGCATGCACAGAAGATAATTTGATTTATGAGAAATTGTGAAATTAACAGTAAATAGATAAATAAAAGTAGAAATATTTAAATAGGCTGATAAACTTTAATTAAACAAAAATTAAAGTACTGAAAATTAGGGGAAATTGATAGAATCAATCTCCCCGGCAACGACGCCAAAAACTTGTTCGGTAAGATCTATATAATATTATATAAAGATATATAGCAAACTACTAGGCAAGTGCACCTAGTCGGAGTAATACAACAAGTGTTGTATCCTCAGGGAAATTGTTCAATTTTCCTAGTTTCAGTATTTAATAAACAGGAAATAAAAGGGGTTTAGCCAGTGGCAATCTTGGTGTTTTTGGGTTGGACAGATAAAAACAATTAAAAGCTTAAATAAAACGGTTGTGTATCGAATGGATGGAAAATGTGCTAAGGAAGGTGAAATCGCCCAAATATACTTCAGACTTTAATTATAATCCTAATTTGCTCTATTTGTCTGTTTAAGAATTTATCTTGTGGCCTTCCTAAAGCATAGAAAAGGTCAGCTCTTAATTAATTCAATAAAATTTTAACTAGGAGAAAAAGTCTAAAATCATTAATTAGCATTAAACAAGAATTCTTTTAATAACAACGATGGATTTTATCAGCTAATCAAGGAGATAATATCTAAACTATATCTCGAGCTACTCATGTGATGTCCGTGTTAGACTCCCACGTGTAGATTTTGTAATTCTAGTCACTCAGTTTGGGTTCTGTTTGGTTCGGTTCGATTCGGGTCAGGTCAATATGTAGATATTTATTATTTGATTTGGTTCGGGTCTATCTGGTTTAAATTAGATTCGGGTGATTTCGATTTGGTTGAGTTCGGGTTTGGGTGATTTCAGTTCGGGTTAGCCTCTGCGTCATTTGGTTTGTTCGAGTTATAGGTCTAATTTGGGTGACTTATCTGGGTTAGGTTTGATTGACAACAAATTTTAAAGTACAAATTTCAAGTAACCTTTGTAAGTTGTATTTGTTTTCATATGTGGCTCCAAATTGTTTTAATATAGTGTTACTCTTGATCAACACCGCAATTTTGTATTGGTTGGACAAAAGCAAATTGGATGACAATTTTTGTACATGAATTTTTAACTATACATTTATTAATTATATCAACCAATTATACATTAAAAATTTGTGAATTAGTGGTCAATATTCGGCACTCGACGCCCAGTCTACCCCGCCCACGCTCGACACCGTGCCTTCCGTCGTTCCGCGCCCTTCACACCCCGCACTCTTCACCTCGCGCAAGCATCGCGCGCCTGTACCCTTCCATTCTCGCCTTGCCCAAGCGTCATGCGGCCACACCCATCCATCAACATTCAAATCATTCCTAAG
This sequence comes from Limonium bicolor, assembly GCA_023374045.1. Classification (NCBI taxonomy): domain Eukaryota; kingdom Viridiplantae; phylum Streptophyta; class Magnoliopsida; order Caryophyllales; family Plumbaginaceae; genus Limonium; species Limonium bicolor. Next base: position 155,450,966 of record CM041782.1, read on the forward strand.
TCCTAAACAAAAAGATACCTAACTTTATAAAAATACAGAGTAATATAAAATAGCAATGATACACAATACTCTGACTTATAAAACATTTTAGGTTATATTGTCAAGGAAGATGAAATAATCTAGCGGAGATTATTCATCCTCCAAAATGTTAGTCTATCTCACACTTCACAATAATCTACCATTTAGAAAATTAATTTTCCTCATTTTATTGTGTAATTTTCTGTAGGCATATACACATCAATCTTGGTTAGTATATGTCTCAACTAAAAAGTTGAAGTTTTATTGTAACACCCCTCTCGATAAACACGTAATAATCCCTCACGTAGCATAATTAAAAACATCTTACAGCGGAAGTATAAACAATAATAATAATCCTCACTCGGGTGTCACCTGCCATTACTCGCCCATGCAAGTAACGAAGTAGAAACTAAATATAATAACAGCATAAACAACGATACTAAACTACAGTGATAACGAGATAAATGCCTATACATCATACTAAGTCCATAATCATAACTGACGGCAAGTGAGCGTCTACCCATTCCCGAATGTATACAACAGTATCATCGTACAATCCAAAGTCTAACATAATTATACAAGCGAATTCCATGTGCGGTAAGTAAAACAAAACCCTAACTACCCAGGTCCTGCACTTCGGCTTCCGCGTGATCAACGTCCTGTAAAATGCCGTGGAGGCTCAGCGATAAACGCTGAGTATGCTAGGTATGCATTTAGACCCTTGGTCACTTAGTCATTTTAACAATCTTGATATTAAGTTGATTACATGCTTGTCCGGTTTACAGTTGTAATAATTACTGTAAAGATCATGCATAATCACAGAGTCATCCAACCAATACAATCACTACATTTCTCAAGCAACAGTTGCATAAACGAAGATATTGAATAAATGCAATAAAGTGCGTGATCACTTTTAGCGAACGGTATTCATACTTGTATTAATATTCGGCCTTCAAGACGCCACCCAACATCACCATGTTTACTCACATCACCAGTTGGGTGTCATGTTAGGACAACCCGAATTAATCTTTTAAATGGATAGTAGTCCTCCCATACACACAAAGGTGATCATGTTTGCCAGAGGTCCGGAGGCCCCTGGTCTTCCACTGTGCCTTAATAAGGCGTCCATAAAAAGGCCGTAGCCGTGTACCAACAGCAGGTACCATCTGGCCAACGATCTATGTGGGCTCGTTGGAATTTCCTAGAGCAGGACCCGATCGGGTATACACTCAGTGATCACAAATGCGCAACCAGGTAGTTCGTAAACTACACTGGATTTCCTCCCCTCATCACATACCAATTCTCTCATAGGATTAAGTATCTTAATCATTTCCTAAGATGTACTCTTAGTTTTTATGGAGAATACATTTTATATAGCTGCCTTCGAGGTCTTACATAAATACCTAGAAGCAGTCTAGGTCACATTCATGCTCGAGATCCATGCTCTAGAGACCGACATTGTCGTATCTCGTACCTAAGTGCTTTACTTAGGTTATTATATACATAATTATAATACTAAGAGTATTATATTAAGTAAAAACCGATTCATCACATTGATCACATATGTATGTTTATATAAGTCGATCTGATAGTCAATGTAGTATTAGTCCGAAAGGACAATCGCGTACAATAGTAATAATGTAAGCATCCACACAGAATTGTTAACACACATCAATAACGTCTGGACCCGAGGAAATCCTCAAGACAATCCAGATCAAAACCGTCTACATACCGTACAACACAGACCAAGGATACGCAAATCCCTAAGCTCGTCTGGCGCCTTTGTCTGACGTACAATCTAAATTAATACTATCACTATGAGTCAATCTCCATGACTAACTAGATCCGGTATTTCCAAATAACATTGTAAGCCCGACAGTTCATCCCCGGATTTCAACAGTTAATTGTTACGGGTTTCTCTAAACAAGTCGGCTTCGTTACTTAGACTCGTAGTTCATAATATTTTGACTGTTGAGTTTAATCCATTATAACTCGTCATTTATTATTGATTTAGTAACCTTTCCATACTTATACCAACTACTAAATATCATAGTTATCTTGAATATTCATGTTCATAACCCTTTGTATATGTATTTAATCTTGTCCATAATTGGACTTAAACATATAACCTATAGTTGCATGTATACATGCAATGATACTATTTGGTATCATCATTCCACCATTCATTATAATACATTGTATTATATAATTCGTTAACCTTGTAACAAGTTACATTTAAATTCAAAACTTAGTAATTTATAGTTTATATATAACTATCCTCATGTAATATCATTCACCATTTATTATCATATGGTTTCCTTCCATAATATATATACTCATTTTTATGTATATTTGTCACGCATGTATATATATGTACCTGTATATATAAGTTTCATGAATTATAAAACCCATGTATTTAAATGTTACATTTATCATTTTATGTAAGAGAATTATTCTCACTAGTTTGTATTATATAATACAACTTACATTAAGATTCTTATCTTAATATTATGTAACATTTATATTTTATAATTTCAACTCCTAAGGTTTATTCAATATACACCTTAGTTTATAAATCTCATTTATTTATTGTTTGTCACATTATTTTATGTGAATATCCTTATTTATGTTAATCCCATTTAAATCACATTAATACTATATAATAGTTACCACATTTATGACATTGTAGACCATAGTCTAAAATTCATTTTCCAAACCTCTTTTATTTACGCAACAGCACAATATTTCCTTTTAATTTCATTTTGACCACATAATATTTATGTAATGTTATATCATATACTCATATCATATGATATGATATGATATTTTTATCTCTTTATAACTTATAACCTATAGTTTTATACAAACTACTATTATTGCCGAAAAAGGCACTAATGTTATAGCCCAATTTTATCAATTTTCCACACTTCTCCTTTATTATAGTTTTACCACACATTTTATATAATGTTATATATACCATATAATATAACATTTTTAACTTTATAAAAAGGTATAACCTAAGGTTATATATATTGAAAATATCCTAACGGACCTAGGTTCTGTTCTAATTTGTTTTCCTGCACCTTTAACTTTCCTCATTTACAAATTGACCACATAAAAAATATCATGTTATATATCATATATTATAACATACTAATCTTTATAATAAATATAACCTATGGTTATATAGGTTTAAAATTACCGAACAGACCTTTTGGTTTGTTCTAATTCATTTCTCAACCCACCAACTTTCTATATTTACAAATTTGCCCTAGTTTATAATATATGCTTTATATTGTTATAATAAACTATATATTATACAATTTTCTTATTTAAGCCTCTTAGATTATTCCAAAAATCACCAAATTTCACCAAAAGGTTATAAACTGTTTTATTTACTATTTCTACCCAGAAAATTTCAGTAATTATATTTCCACCCCATATGCTATGTATTTTTTTAAAAAATTAATACATAACTTAATTTAAAGTCATAAATAAATCATTTAACTTATCTAATTTGGTCAACACCTACTATATGGTCAAGGTTGACCTCCTTCATACTGCCTTGACCAGTATTTCCCCTTTATAAAATCTTATAATTTTTATTTAAACTCCTTTTAACACCTAGTTTTCGGCTATAATTATATTTAGCCCCCAAATTTCATTTTAATAACAGTTTGACCCCTCTATATGTATTAATATACCCTTAAATCTAATTTAAACTTTATGTAACATAGGAAGGCCTATTTTGGCGGATAAGCTTACGGCAATGAAGGAGAAGATTGGTTTTGCTCGGTTATTAGTTGAGATTGATGGTTGCAATAAGCCTGGAGATGAGATCATGCTTGAGAATGGAAGAGGAGAGAAATATGTTCAGAGGATTATCTATGAGGGGAAGCCATGGTATTGTGATGGTTGCAAATGCTTTGGCCACTCTAGTATTCACTGTAAGAAGATGAAAGAGAATATTGGTAGAGGTGATAAGGATGGGGTGGATGCGCAGAAGGAAATTATTGATGTCTGTCGGGAAGAGATTAGTAGAAAGGATGGTGTGAATGTTAATCCTATTTCTGAGATCCAAGGGTCTGGTGTGGTTGCGCCTATGGCAGTGGAAAAGAGGAATGAGGATAAGGATTAAGGAAATTGGATTGTTTGGGAACTAGGAAGGGGTCGTAGAGGAGTAAGTAAGGGATTAACAAGGAGAAGGGAGTGATGGTTGGTGGTTCTAACTTGAATCCTAATGGGTAAGTTTAATATAGCTGTGTGGAATATTTGAGGGTTGAATTCCCTAATAAAAGAGTAGCAGTAGAAAATTTTTTTTCGAGAATAAAGTGAGTCTCATGGCTGTTCTTGAGACTCGTATTAGAGATAATAAATGGGAGAAAATTGAAGGGTGGTTGAATAAGAGATGGAGTTGGGTCTCGAATATTGGTTTGGATAAGAATTGTCGGATATTATTGTTATGGGAAGATGCTATGTAGAATGTTCAGAGTCTAGTTACTACAAATCAGCTGATCCATTGCAGTTTTGAGTCCAAGAATGGGGAGTTCCGCTTTCTGGTTACTACAGTTTATGCTGCTAATTTGATTGGAAGTAGGGAGAGTTTATGGAAGGATCTCAGAGATATTAAGCAGAGTGCCCGTGGATCATTATGGGGGATTTCAACTGCTTGTTGAAGGATGGTGAAAAAGTAAGTTGTAATTCTTCTTTTAATGAAGTGGATACACAGTTTGTGGAGTGTGTTGAAGATATTGATGTTCATGATATGAATTTTTCGGGAGCTTTCTGATAAGTGCGAAACATATAGACTTTTAGGGTTTAAATACCTTATAACTTGTAACACTTTAGGCAATGTTTCCCACTTACTATGTGAATTTTCTTGGATTTATGTTTTGATATAAACTGATATATTTTATGTATGAAATGCAGAAAAAGGTCATGGAATCACATAGTACACTTCACAAGCTTCGCAACGCAACAAACGGGGATCAAATCGGAGCTCAAACGAAGAATCTAGAGCTTGTCGAAGTTTGCAAAGAAAGTAAAAAAAATACACATGTCCGGACCTGTGTTTGGACATGCAGGTCCGGACGCAACACATGTCCGATCCTATAGGTCCGGACGCTGGTCCGGACACATGTCGACGAAGCATTTTACGCACAGCGTCGACATGTCCGAACCAGCAGGTCCGGACGCAGGTTCGGACATGCCGGTAAAAGCAGCAAATAGCACACAATCGACATGGTATGAAAGGATAAATTAATTTTATCCTTTCACACACCTCTTCCACCGACTTACCCTTCCTTTTTACCCCAATATCACTATAAATACACCTATAACCCTCCATTAAATTACACACCATTCACTACCACATTACATATCAAATTCTTCCTCAATTTTCCACACTCCATTCACCTAGATATTAGACATCCATATCACCCCATTATCATCCACAAAAACCACTACGTTGTTATTCTGTCCAACCTCTGACCGACATATTACCAGTAAATATGTCAGGCTAAAGAGGATATATTCTGGGTGAAGGTTAATTTATAGTTTGTTTAATTATGTAATTATGTTTTTACCGGTTTATTTTAAATACAGTATGTTACGATTAAAGCTTATCTCTCACCTTTTAAATAAATTTCATGAATTTATTAAAATGCTTTACTAAATCTATTTTGATCAGTTCCGTGATAAATAGACAGGTTAATTAAGCTATAAATCTGTAGAAAGCTTATTATGATTTAATAAGTTAGTATTTTCAGATGCAAATATAATTTCTCATACTTAATCCGTTTACATGTGTTATGCTCGAATCTGGATTAGACCGAGCATATTCTGGTAAACGAGTTCTTTTGAGTCTATGATTTAGTCCTTAAGATAATAACAGGAATTTTGCCAAACTATCACAATAAAACCGGTAGACATAGCATAAAAGAGCAGACTATATAAACCTGAACCAAGAGTCCCGTTTAATTTATCTTTCAATCAGTTAATTTTATATGTTTTTAATTTATGAAAACAAGTCAATCAATCCCCCCTTTTTGTGACACCACTTTGGAATTAGATAATTCCCCTTTAGTCCCACGGTTCGATATCCGGTCGCCTCCACTTTACTATACTACTACGACCGGATTTGTTTGCAGCCCGTAAGGTATTTTATGTTTTTAATTTCTTTTTCATTTGTATTAAAAACACCAGTTCCAACCACTCACATTATCCTATCTGCAAAATGGCGCCGTTGTCAGGGACTTGATATATTCTAGTCCCTAAGCCCTGGCTAATTCACTTGCTATATTATAATATTTTGTTTATACTATTTTGTTTGTTGTTTATTTTATTTCTACTAATTACTGTCATTTAAATATTCCAGCAATTTAAATATCGTATTAATTACTGTCATTTATCTTTCCAGTCATTTAAATTTCCAGTCATTTAAGTTCTAGTTATTTAATTTTCCATTATCCTTTAAATTTCAGTAATTTAATTTCTATCATTTAAATCCTGTCATTTAAATTTTCTGTCATTAAATTTTATGTCATTTAAATTCTAGTCAATTTAATTACTGTTATTTATTTTCTAGTCATTTAAATTACTGTCATTTAAATTCCAGCAATTAAATTCTGTCCTTTTTTCTTTATTTTATTTTACTTAACTGCACTTATTTTTATTTCTCTTAGGTTTATTTAATCTGTTAAAAAAATAGAAAGAAATAAAAAATCTAAAAATTCAAAAAAAAAATCAATTTCATTAACTGTTGAGTTGTTTCAATTCCCCGTCCATTTTTCTTTCTATTTTGTTTATTTTATCACATCACAGTTTCTTTTGCTGTTTTGAGTGGTAAATGCCTATTACCACGTCACACAGCCTTCTGGTCAATATTAATAATCATACGGTTAGCTACATCCATGAGATCAAGAGAACCTTTCTGCGTACTTTAAGGTAGAAACGATCTCAACAAAACACAACCACGATGATAGAATCTAACCAGGAAGCAGATATGACATCTTCACCAGCTACAGTTCGTAACATCAACAGGCCATCTAATCAAGGAAAACAGCCCGCCATCATCCTTCCCCACCTTACCCAATCCAAATACGATGAGTGGCAAAATTTAAAGCCATATCATCAGATCCGATGCGTAAAGGAGTTAGACATGTTCGATGGCTCTAGTCCTGACGAAGCTCTGTTGCATGTCACCAAGTTTCTGCAGCATGCCAACAGGCTAACCGCGACAAACACAGTTCTCCAGTATGCGAGACTGTCCTTGTTCCCTCACAGCCTGACGGGAAATGCGAGTAAATGGTACCACAGCCTGACACCAAGTACCATTGGTACTTGGGATGATTTGGCCACCAAGTTCTACGACAACTTCCTGCCCCCAAGCCGAACGTTAGAATTGATTGCAGAGATCTACAATTTCAAGCAGCCAGGGTCAGAGAATATTTGTGAAACTTGGGACCGTTTCAAAGGACTGCTGCTGACGTGTCCTTACCATGGTCTCACAAAAGAACAATTATCTCAATTATTCTACAAAGGCTTAATCAATCAATGCAAAACGATGGTACTGTCTTCCTTAGGTTCCGACATTTTGAAAAAGCCAGGTGAACAATTCCTGAATGGGATAGAATCCCTCTGTGAAGAAATCAGAGACTGTGCTATGGGCGGATCAAGAGGCGGCACTCCAGGCTTATACCACGTAGGAGAAAATGACAATACGTTCGACCTGCTGATGAGGAGCCACGAGCAACTCATGGAGAGCAATGCGCAACAGGCGACGAAGTTAAGCACCTTGAAGAAAGTAGTTAAGTAGATGGCCATGAACTCCTACCCCCAACAAGCAAAGTCGATAACTTCCTGATCATCTACAACCCCTCTAGGCTATGCTCCTATATCCCTATCATCTCCTGATGTTTCTTGTACGTAATGTGGTGGGCCACACGATTATGGAAAATGCCCCCAATTACAAGAATTAAAAGCAGCAGAGGAAACAAACTTTGTTGGCAACAATTTAGGATACATACAACCATGACAGCGCAACATGCACCCCAATTTTCAAGGAGGCCAAAGGCAGTATCAGCAACCGCCTTATGGCAATGATGCTTCTTCAAACCGACTGACTCAACAACCTTCAAATCCCGACTCTGGAATGTCCCAAATGCAGGAGATGTTTAAAGCAATGATGGGTAAGACCCGAGACATGCAAGATGAAGTCACAGCCCTTCGTAAAGACCAAAAAGCCTTGCAATCCCAAATCCAACAACTTCTCATCCAACAAAGACCTCCTGTCCAACTCCCATCATAAACCAATCCAAATCCACGAGAGTATGCAAACTCAATTCATGTAGTGGACCAGCCCACCACACTAGCTCAAAGGGAGCTACAACCAGTGAGTGAAATGGTCCATGAAGTGGAGCAGCGGGCTGAGGAAGAATACCTCGACGTGAACCAACTGAAGTTCTATGCCAAACTAGTTGAGATAAATGAAATGATGGAAGGTCCACTAAACCTTGCATCGTAGCAACCGGAGAGCGAAATGGTTCATATAGTAGACGACTTTACTGAGGATTTGAGTTACTCTCTGTCACCACCTCCGTTCGAACCTGAGCAAACGACATCAAACCTTCTGCTTGAGCTTGAAGACAAGCCATCAGAGGACAACTTCTACCTCAACTTCATGGAGTCTCCTCCCTCTGAAGTCAACTACCGTTATTTTCCCTCCTTCTCTGTGTTATACCCAGGAAATGAGGATATTTACATCCTCAAAAATGAAGAGGAGGAAATGCTCGCCCCCGTCGAGACATCCAAACAAAACACCAATATCATCTTTAAGGAGCCGCCTCCCTCTGAAGTTGAATTCAATCAGGGCTCTTCCTATGAACCTCTCCAAAAAGATGAGGATATATACATCCTCAAATTTGAGGAGGAGGAGCCATTCAACTTTGATCTTCATCTGGAGGATCACGATCTTCCCCTCTTGTGCACCAAAGAAGTAGGGTGGAAACTCGAAGTCAACTCGCTAAGTGAGAAGGCCACTTTCCCATTTGATCCAGGATCAGAATTTGAAGATACAATTCGCCCCGAAGTTCTCCCTATACTGTTCAACGTAGTTAAGGATGTCTTCATCCTTAAAATAGAAGAGGCGTCTCCACAACTAGATGATCCTCGCACCAAGGGTCATCCATTGAAAAATCTGGGCCCTTCTCCAAAGAAAAATAATGTCTCCACCTTCATTTCCGATCCAGGGGAGGAAATTTACATCCTTGACTCTGAGCAAGGACCACCACTACCACCTTGCCTCCATACGGCTAACAACAAAAGGAGAATGTTTACATTCTCCAGTTTGAGGAAGAAATACAACCATCACCCGGTTTACTATTAGAGATTTCTTGCAGCAAACACCTCCTTCAAAACCAGGTTTTGTGGAGTTTGTATTTTCCTAATTTTATTGCTGCAGTAATACTTTGATTTGATCCAGGTGGTTCGATCCTACGTGTTTGCCATTTCATATTCCCGTTAACACCGTTGTCCACTTTCATTTTTGATCCGGGATAATGAAGAACATGCGTCTAGCTAGAGACGTAAAACCCGAGCCGCTTGGTGGGAGGCAACCCACTATCTACACTTTGCCTTTCCCTTTATTTTGTTTTCTCTTTTGTACTATATTTCCCTTTTATATGTTATAATAAAATGCGGGTTTTACTTGAGTTCTTCAGGCTGTGTAGAATATTCTTTACAAGTACATTTCATGTAATTCTACAGCTGCACTCAAGTGTGGGGGAGCTCTGCACACTCCGCGAACTCTGGGGAGTACACTATTCCTCTTCTGATATTTCATATTCCCTTTTGCTTTGTTTTGTGTATTTCCTTTATCAGATTGCATGCCCTGTTAATTTAATTCTTTCTACGCAATGAGGGCATTGCTTGAGCTTAAGTGTGGGGGTGTACTCGTACCCTCGTAGCTTGTTCTTAAGTTTTTCTCTTTTGACAAATTGTTTAGATTTGTTAAGTTTGAAATAGTCAAAAAGGGAGCCATAGAGGAAATATTGCAAACCTACAAACATTATGGGGTACTAAAAATTTTCAACCATTTTAAAATTTATTCTGATTAGAAATTGCTTAAAGTTTAAGAATAATTATCATTGGAGCCCTGTTTTTAGCTTTGATCCAGGATTTGAATTGGAATGAAAAGGTGGAAAAAGAACAAGGCAAGGTACTCCTCTGATCCAAACAGGCATATTCTAAACCTAAGCAGGCCTTGTCCACTCGGTTATTAAGTTCTTTGGGGTGCTTTATCACCTAGCTACCTAAGGTATTTTATATCTGGGATAGTTGATCCAAAACCGCTACAAGGGTGGAGAGAAAAGTCTGAGGTGAAAGGAAATTAAACTTCAATCGAAGTATCTTTGCATTATGTACTTAAATGATGAAAACTTCTTATTTATGGATCATGAGTATGTGGCATTGAAAGGTATAATGGAATATGATTTTACTTCATGCCCCTTGTCGTTTCAGGAAATGTGAAAGAAAATAGTGGATTGGCTCAGGGTTAAAAACTGGATTCTTATGGTTCTACTTTTCCTTCTTAATAGTTGTTTGTATGATTTTAAGGTTCTTTTCAAAAACTAAAAAAAGGAAGTTTCTAGTACCCTTTAATCTAGAAGTTTTGTAGCAATCTTTTCTGTGCTCTCCCTGTTTGGTTATTTTATATTTAACTTGTTTAAAGATTCTGTCATAAAGATTTGCTTGAGGACAAGCAAAAGATAAGTTTGGGGGAATTTGATAAGTGCGAAACATATAGACTTTTAGGGTTTAAATACCTTATAACTTGCAACACTTTAGGCAATGTTTCCCACTTACTATGTGAATTTTCTTGGATTTATGTTTTGATATGAACTGATACATTTTATGTATGAAATGCTGAGAAAGGTCTTGGAATCACATAGTACACTTCACAAGCTTCACAACGCAACAGACGGGGATCAAATCGGAGCTCAAACGAAGAATCTGGAGCCTGTAGAAGTTTGCAAAGAAAGCAGATAAAATACACACGTCCGGACCTGTGTCCGGACATGCAGGTCCGCACGCAACACATGTCCGACCCTATAGGTCCGGATGCCGGTCCGAACACATGTCGACGAAGCATTTTACGCACAGCGTCGACATGTCTGAACCAGCAGGTCCGGATGCTGGTTCGGACATGTCGGTAAAAGCAGTAAACAGCACACAATCGACATGGTATGAGAGGATAAATTAATTTTATCCTTTCACACACCTCTTCCACCGACTTACCCTTCCTTTTTACCCCAATATCACTATAAATACACCTATAACCCTCCAATAAATTACACACCATTCACTACCACATTACATATCAAATTCTTCCTCCATTTTCCACACTCCATTCACCTAGATATTAGACATCCATCTCACCCCATTATCATCCACAAAAACCACTACGTTGTTATTCTGTCCAACCTCTGACCGACATATTACCAGTTAATATGTCAGGCTAAAGAGGATATACTCTGGGTGAAGGTTAATTTATAGTTTGCTTAATTATGTAATTATGTTTTTACCGGTTTAATTTAAATACAGTTTATTACGATTAAAGCTTATCTCTCTCCTTTTAAATAAATTTCATGAATTTATTAAAATGCTTTACTAAATCTATTTTGATCAGATATGTGATAAATAGACAGGTTAATTAAGCCGTAAATCTGTAGAAAGCTTATTATGATTTAATAAGTTAGTATTTTCAGACGCAAATATAATTTCTCATACTTAATCCGTTTACATGTGTTTTGCTCGAATCTAGATTAGACCGAACATGTTCTGGTAAACGAGTTCTTTTGAGACTATGATTTAGTCCTTAAGATAATAACAGGAATTTTGCCAAACTATCACAATAAAACCGGTAGACATAGCATAAAAGAGCATACTATATAAACCTGAACCCAGAGTCCCGTTTAATTTATCTTCACTCAGTTAATTTTATCTACTTTTTAATTTATAAAAACAAGTTAATTAATCCCCCTTTTTGTGACACCGCTTAGGAATTAGATAATTCCCCTTTAGTCCCATGGTTCGATATCCGGTCGCCTCCACTTTACTATACTACTGCGACCGGGATTTGTTTGCAGCCTGTAAGGTATTTTGAGTTTTTAATTTCTTTTTCATTTGTTTTTAAAACACCAGTTCCAACCACTCATATTATCCTGTCTGCACTTTCTTTACTTGGACAAATAAGCATGTGGTGGATTTAAGCTCGAGAGTATATTTCAAGCTTGATAGGGTATTAGTGAATGATATTTGGAGTTGTTCCTATATTGATGCTCATGCAGATTTTGGGCCAGCTGATGTGTCAGATCACTCACCTGCACTGGTTATGTTAGATAATGAGTGTGTGAAGGTTCCGGGTATGTTCAGGTCTAGAAAAATCTGGTTATCTGATCCTGAGTATTTTGACATGGTGAGGGGTTGTTGGCAGAAGGAGGTTAATGGGGGCCTTATGTTTCGAGTTACCCAGAGGCTGAAACAAATAAAGTCTATGCTCAAGGGACTGAATAAAGATAAGTTTGGCCGAATTAGAGATATGGTGGAGGCCAATAGACATGAGTTGCATAATGTTCAAAAAGATATCCAGTTGAATCCTTTTGATAAGGTGCTGATAGAAAAGGAAAACTGTTTAATTCAAGTTTATAATAAGAGTGTGAGCTTATTATATACTCAGATTGCACAGCAAGCAAAGTGTGATTGGGTTCAGCTTGGAGATGAATCGAGTGCCTATTTTTATAGAATCATGAATGTGAGGAGAAGTTCATCCAGGATTCAGATGTTGATGAATGAGCAAGGGCATAGACTGACGAAGCAGGAGGATATTTCAGATCATATTGTTGAGTTTTTCAGGAATTTACTGGGAAGGAGGATGTCTGATAGAGTGGTGTGTGATGATGATATTTTCCAGAGAGGGAACAAGGTTTCGAAGAGGATGAATGAGAATCTTATCCTGCCTGTCTAGGATAATGAGATTTGGGATGCGCTGAACTCCATCAAAAATACTAAGGCCCCTGGGCCTAATGGTTTCAACTCTTTATTTTTCAAGTCTGGTTGGCATATCTTGGGTGATGATGTGAGGTCTGCAGTCAAAGATTTCTTTGTTAAAGGTAAGATTCTGAAACAGATTAATGCCACTTTAATTTCTTTGGTGCCTAAAGTTGTTAACCCTACAGTGGTGTAGGATCTTAGACCGATAGCTTGCTGCAATGTGCTTTACAAGATTATTTACAACATTATTACAGCTAGGCTAAATGAAGTGTTGCCAGTTATTGTATGTGATTGTCAAGGTGCATTTGTGACTGGAAGAAGCTTGGCTCATAATGTGTTGTTATGCCAAGAGATAATTCGGGGGTATAAAAGGAGAAATATTTCTCCTAGGTGCGCATTTAATGTTGATATTCATAAGGCGTATGACAGTGTCAGCTGGGAGTTTTTGGAAGAAATTTTGATTGGTTTTGGGTTTCATAAGAGATTTGTCCAGTGGATAATGGTTTGTGTGTCCACCACATCTTATTCTATCATGATTAATGGACATAGCCAAGGGTATTTTAAGGGAGAGAGAGGCTTGAGACAAGGTGATCCTCTCTCACCTCTGCTATTTGTTTTATGTATGGAGTACCTAAGTCGGTTGCTGTCTTCTGTTCAAGATATTCCAGATTTTAATTTTCATCCGAAATGTAGTAGGATTGGGATAAATCATCTCTGCTTTGCTGTTGATTTACTCATTTTCTATAGAGGGGATGTGGGCTCAATTAAAATTATCAAAAGCATGCTTGATAAATTTTCTACTACTTCTGGGTTATTGGTTAGTAATCAGAAGTGCTGGGTGTTCTTTGGTGGGGTGGGTGATGATGAGAAGAGGAGGATTATGGAGGAGCTTAGTTGTGAAGAGGGCAGTTTGCCTGTGAGATATCTTGGGGTTCCTCTTTCTGCGCAGAGCTTAAGTGTGGGGATTATATACCGCTGATTAATAAGATTACAACTCGCATATCACACTGGACAACTAGGAAGCTGAGTTATGCTGGGAGATTACAGTTGGTCCATAGTACTCTCATCAGTATTCAACGGTTTTGGGCTTGTGTTTTTCTGTTTCCTAAGAAGGTAATTCACCTTATCGAACAGAAATGCAGAAATTTTCTTTGTTCTGGTTGTGAGAATGGGAAGAAAGCCCTAGTGTCCTGGGCTAATGTGTACAAGCCTAAGGAGGTGGGTGGCTTAAGTGTGAAGGAGATTTTATCCTAGAATAAAGCGGCTGCCATTAGTATTTTACTGAAGCTTAATGAGGAAGGGACTACTCAATCAGCTTTAGTAAAATGGTGCAGAGCTTATACACTTAGATATGATGATATTTGGAATGTGAAACATAATGGGAGTCATGCTTTTCTGGTGGAAGAGTTGCTTACTTATCAGAGATGAAATTGTAAATCTTAATTTGAAAGATAAGCTTCTGGATAGTATATGTAAGAGAGGTATGGTGGCGGTTAATGATATTTATGATATTATCCATCCAAATCTGTCGAAGGGGGATTGGGACCTGGTGATTTGGAATAACTATTGTACTCCTCATTCATCCTTCATTTGGTGGTTAACTTGCCAAAATAGATTGCCCAGCAAAGATAGGATCAAAAGATGGTGTTGCAATATTGATCCTAAATGTGTTTTCTGTAGAATGGATGAATCTCGAGATCACTTGTTTTTCGAATGCAGTACCAGTAGAGTCATTTTCCATAGTATACTTCACAACTGGTTGCTCTGCAAGCTCCCGGTAATGTTTTCGGATTCAATGTTTGTGCTACTGAATTCATGAAACAAAGATGCAATCTATCTGGAAGTTGAGGAATGAGGTGGTTTTCCAAAATGTAGTGCCTGATATTGAAAAGTGTATTCTGGACATAAAGAGGGAATTGAAGTTGAGGTGGAGTAAGTTTGAGATTCGAGAGTCGAAGAAAAATCGTAGAATACTATTGGCATTCGGATTACAGGATCTGTTAGTAAGATCAAGCGCTTGAATTTGTTAAGGATATGGAGCTGGTATAGTTGAGAGTTCTGTGTGGTGCTGGGTGTTAGATTGCAGTTTGTTGCAATTGAGTATTTTTGATCTCTTGTAAATATGTTACTTTCTTTAATTCAATATAGCTTACCTTTCTTAAAAAAAAACAGTGTCTCAAAATAACTTAAACTCTTGGCCTTACCCTTATCTTCTCCAGATTTACCAATTTTCCATATAATGTCTTAATTGGAACATTATGTTACTTAATTAATTAGCCAAAGTTTCCTAGCTATAACATTTCCTAGTCATTTTTAAAGTAAAAAATGACCATTTAACTAGTCCACTCTCGGCAATGTATTGTACATAAGCTTAAACACATATTAACATATCAAAGATGAGTTTAAGGTGTTTTATACCTTGATTTAGCAAGGTGAAGGCTTGTTTGGCCATGGCAAGGTGGAGGAAAATTTAGGCAGCTTCTTAAACATGTTCCAACAGCAAAATAAGATATAGTTAAGTTCTTAAACTTGAACCAACGATAAGAGTAATTATAACTCATAAAAACTTAGATTTTACCTTGAAATCTTAGGCTTGTCCAGGGGAGTTCTCGGCCTTAATTTCCAGAAGAAAGAAGAGTATCAAAAGAACTTCTAAGCTAAGGCATAAAACCGTAGGAAGTCAAGCAAGAAGATGGCTAGGTTTTACCTTGATTAAAATGCCAAAAATGATGTTTTTGGCATTAATTTGGCTACCACTTGAATCTCTTGATATAACAACTGAACAAGCATGGAAAGGAGAAGAAAATAAGCCAAGGAAGCTAAGGAATGCAACTGGATTTGAAGTAGAGGAAGAGTTACATGCTTAAAGCATGTTTTTACCTTAGAAATGTCTTAAGCTTTCTTCCCCCTTAAATTTAAGTTTCAGCCAATATTTCCCCTTCTCTTTGCACACCAACTCGTGCTAGATGAATGGATGGAAATGGTTGGAAGTTAGCTTAATGGAAAAAGGAAGAAGAAAGGGAAGAGAATGGACATAACCATGGATTAAGAGCTTACCTAGACCAATGGGAGTTGCTCTTTGAAGTTGGATGCTTCCTAGATCAACAATGAAGCAAAGGGAGGGTCTGAAGCTTGTTGAACTTGGCTGGAATGGGGTGAGAGGAAAGAGAAAGTCAATTTTTCTTATAAGGTAAGTTAATGTTACTTTAATGCATAGTAAGTGGTGACTCATACTTAGATATTTCAATTTCTGTATAAGGCTGGTAGAAAGATGTATTGCCGCCCTCCTTGCTGATATTTTAGGGGGCAATGGTCAACATTGACCAACTTAGTCAATTAAGACTTAATTTTGCACTATTTGGGTACTATTCACATTTTAGTCCCAAACTAATGAAATTTTTGTAAATCTATTGATTTAGAGTTACTAATGTGATACTGAGTAGTACACATGTTAATTAGGGTGTATACAAGGCCATTTGGCCATCCAAAGTCAAGTTTGGGACACTTTCATAAAAATTTGTCTTAAAGAGTTTTAGTGCTCCTTTTTGTGTTATAACTCATTCTAGAGCTTGGTTTTCTTTGGATTCTAAGGAGTTCATTCATGAGTAATAATGCTTAGGAATTAAATTTGGATCCTAAGGAGTTCATTAGGGCACATATTTGCCCTAAATGGTCACAAGGTGTAATTCGTGTTTTATGATGACCATTGTTGTTTTCAATTGATTGTTAAGGCATGTTTACGCCTTAATTTATTTCATTTGATTTTTAATCAATGTTTTATTAGTTAGGGGTATTTCATTTATAATTAAACTTCATCAACATTTAAACCAATCAAAGCCTCTTGTCCTAGTAAAAAAACCTAACTTTATTAAAATTAAAATTAGTAAAGTATTATAAAATCATAATGATCCACATTAAATTATATATAAAACATTTTAAAGCAAAACATCCATAGTTTGTAGCAAAACATCTATGTGTGGGAAGAGAAACAACACATTTTATAAATGTTTTAATACAACAGGGCTTAAGATGCTTGAATATTGAAGATGTCTAATATTATATACCATTTGTGAGAAATGAACACTTATTGGATATCTAAATCTTCATTATGTGTTTTTGGTTTTAAGATTATTTGTATGGTTGGAATTACTATAATAGATTTAGATTTAACAAAGCATTCAGGAGAATTCGGTTCGGGTGGATTCGGGTTGTACCAAATTTCATTTTGATCCGGTTTTAGTTTGGTTCAGTTCGGATTTTTGGGTCACATTTTGGGTCAAAATCGGGTTCAGATCAGGTTGGATCAGCTTGGTTTTTCTGGTTCGGGTCACCTTTGCCAGGTCTACCCACGGAGACATCAACTCAGTAAAAAATAGTAGCTTACTCCTTTGTGCGTGTCCGGGTGACATCCATAGCAGCACTCTTTGCCGGATGACAGTTGCTACGCGCGGTCAACAATTAGCTTACTCCTTTGCAAACTCTTTGCTGGATGCCAGTAGCTACCATCTCTGCATAACGTAGAAACATCCGTTCAGCAGCCTGAGGCGGACAAGTTTATAATCTGTGGCTGTGCGACATACTCTGTACTCCAATACCCCGTGAGCCAGAAGCGATCTGAGTCGCCGAGGCTTGTAACATTAGCACTACCAATACTCATCTTAGGAAGTTGCTCTTTGTATAGAGTATCTGGTATAGCTTTGGTCATCATATTAGAAAGTTGAGCACTAACGTTGAAACACAAGATTGCCAGTTATGGAATATCTCACTGATTATCACACCTCACAGGGATAGGAGTAATGTTGTTGACGTCAAGCTCGTGGAGAAGACGACTAAGCCAGGTAAGCTCTGATGTCACGCGACGAAGAGATCGATACTCAGCCTTTGCACAAGAAAGAGACATAGTCCCATGTCTATTAGTTTTCTAGGAAATCGAACTGTTCCCCAAGAAAATATATACCTAGACACAAACTTCCTTATATTAGGACAAGCTACCCAATCTGAATCACAATAAGCGGTCAAATCCAACTGAAGTGTAGATCCCTGACGAAGAATAATGCCGTAGGATATGGTACCTTTTACATAAAGCAACGCTTGCAAAGCCGCTTGCATGTGAACATTAGTAGGATTTTGCATGTACTAAATGAGGACATGGACTGTATAACTAAGGCCTGAACGAGTGTTAGATAGGTAGTTTAATTTCTCAACTAACCTCTAGTAGAGTATAGTATCATCCAATGGTGTTTCGTCAGTACTATGCACTGAATTTCCAACCAGCATAGGGCTAGCAATAGCCTGGCTGGTCTCACAAGCACTTTCCTTAAGAAGATCCCGACAGAACTTCCGTAGGGAAAGAATAATGCCTTAACACGTACATAAGAATTCTATGCCCAAAAATAATGTAAACGTTCGAGATCTTTGATCTTAATGTTGTCATCTAGGATCGGTTTAAGCTGGTCGAAATCTAAGGGTGAACATCTGGATAATTCGGTTAACGGAAATTCAAATTGTAAAAAAAAAATAGATTTCAGTTATTTTGGTTAAAAACTGAATTATCCAAATTAAGATCAAAACCAAATTAACCATTATCCAAAATCCGAATTTTTTGGAGTGGAAAACTGAAATCCAAATTTTAGCTAGTTTGGATTTCAATTAACCGAAATATAGGGTTTGTGTTTGACTATTTGTCCCTAAAGACTAGAATTAGAAAATAGAATATTCTTTTTTAAAGAAATTTGGATAATTCGGTTAACCGAATTAAACAAAGTCAAAACCGAAATCCAAACCAAATTATAACTTGGATAATTCGGTTAACCGAAATTTTAAATTTGGTTAAAAATTCAGTTAAAAATCCAAAAAAAATTCGGTTAATTCAGTTTTTGGATAAATCCAAAATATCCAAACTGAATGCTCACCTATACCAATATCTTCTTGATGAGTACCCACCAGTATCATATCATCAGCATAGACAACTATGTAGGGAAACAAGAACCACGCTTGATACCAAAATTGTAATGCGTAACCTCTAGAATGAAAATTTTTGTCACGATAGGGCATCACATGACAAACAATTCACAAGTCACACAAGCACGCAAGCACGCAGACAGGCATTCACAGAATACAAGCAAACAAGCATGCAAGTTGACAAGGTTAAAATTACCGGCGTCGGGCGTAAGGCCCGACCAGCCTAATGCATGTCTGTCTCGGGCACGGCAAAGCCTCTGCCACAAGACAGCCACCACCATAGCCTGACAGGGACTAGGAGTGGACTTTAACCACCCAACGACGAGCTCTCAATGCTGACTGACCTATCTCGACACTATGCTCCGGGACTGGTGGGGCTGTGTCCCAATTGTTAAATCAACACCGTCCCTAGGACCCAGCCCCAGTCCAAAGGCATTAACACCCAAACAGCTACACAACCATAGGACCCAACCTCTAGCTGGGTCTAAGGTAACTCAAGCCCTAACAGAGCGAGCTGACCCAAGGCCTGCCTCTAGGGGAAACCTCGGACCGTCAGTAGAGGATTCAAACGTGGGCAACGTTGAAACACTCACCTCCTCCCTAATCCAAACCGTCCCTGCCTTAACCTTTTTCAGGTTTCACAGGCGTGTCACCCATCGCACCTTCAGTATAAGGGACTTGGTGCCAACAAGGTGCCAAGCATCTTATCGGCCCCACCTCATGATAGTAATCTTTGTCATTAATGCCACAGGCTATTGACAAGTGCTACTAGCCCCTAGCCTTGCCGCCCGGGTATAGGTCTCTGCTGAAATGCTTCATCCGACATGGGCCTCATGTCCTCAGCAATACTAGCAAGAGAACTCAAAGGCGTAATACATGGGTGACTAAAGTCATTGTAACATAGGGACAACTGAATAGAGTGTGGCTACTTCTTTTATTCATTAAGTAACTTGATTACATTCGGTATCATTACATTCAGTACAAATGACCCCCGCCTCAAGCTACATTACAAAATGGGGCATGACAAACCACCCCCTCCTATTCTTTTGTCGTCCCCTGCAAAGAATCTAGATACATTTTTATCTTATCCTGAAATTGCCACAAGTCTTTCTGCTTTTCCCAAGTTGCATCTTCCCTAGCTTCACCCTTCCAATGAACTAGGAACTCCGTCAAACGATTCGATCTCCATCCTCGCATTCGATGATCAAGGATTTCATCCACGTGCTTCGTGTATTCCATCACCACGGCAGGCGGGGCTCTAGCTCTTTCCACGTGAACCTTTTCGACATCTGCAACGAATGGTTTCAGGTAACTCACATGGAAAGTCAGGTGAGATTTCATTCTTTCGGGGAGTTCCAACTAGTAGGCAGAGTTACCCACTCTGCGGATCACCTCGAATGGTCCATCAAATCGCAGGAGCAAACCCCTGTGTCTAGGATGCTTGATCTGCTTCAGAATTTGAGGCGTCAACTTCAGCATTACTTTGTCACCAACTTTGAACTCGAGGGGACACCGCTTTTGTTCCGCAAACCTCTTCATTCGAATCCTAGCTAGCTCCAAGCTTTCTCTTGCTGCCTTCAATATCGCTTGACGATCGTGTACGAACCGATAGGCCGCCGGACATTCACCCGTGGCCGCCTGCTTCGCAACTTCGGCCGGGGTCAAGGGCTGCCAACGCATGACCAACTCAAAAGGGCTTCACTCAGTAGCCGAACTTTTGTGCAGGTTATAGCACTTTTGTGCAGTTCTTTTAGGAACCTGTGACATAATGCCTAAGGTATTCTTCCAAGAGTGCATTCACCCTCTCAGTTTGGCCGTTCGTCTGCGGATGCTTCACAGTAGAGAACTTCAGCTCAGAGCCCATAAGGCCGAAGAGCGTCACCAGAACCGTCCCATGAATCTCGTATCACGATCACTTATCACATCACGGGGGACTCCAAAGTACTTAACGACATGGGCATAGAACAACCTTGCTGTCAAGTCACTAGGGCAGTTCAAGGGTGCTGGTATGAACACATCATACTTGGAGAGCCGGTCCACAACAACAAGGACTGAAGTTTTCCCCTCCACCGAAGGGAAACCCGAGACGAAATCCATGGAAATCAACTCCCATGCTTATTCAGGACAGGCAGCGGGTTGAGGAGTCCCATTGTCTTCTTCCTTTCAGTCTTGTCCTGTTGACAAACTAAGCAAGACCTTACATAGTCCTCCACATCAACCTTCATCCATGGCCAATAGAAACTTTGTTTGATCAACGCCAAGGTTCGTTTTGTTCCTGTATGGCCAGCCCATTTTGCATCATGGAATTCCCGCAATAACTTAATGCAGATTCTACCAGTAGGGACCACCACGCATCTCTGCTCATCGACCAACATATCGTTGAGCAAGTGGAAACGCTTGGGCTTCCCCAACCGCACTTTGTCACAAATTTACTGGTATAAGGGGTCAGTCCTAGCCGCTTCTTGAATTTGACCCGCCAAGTCAGTTTCAGCTCGAGACACTGACTGGATCACCGTAAGGCACCGCCGACTCAAGGCATCAGGGACAATGTTGTGCGATTTCGGTCTATGAATCCGTTCAAAGTCGACTTCACCAAGAAATTCTTGCCAACAAGCCTGCTTGGGTGATTGCTTCTTCTGAGTCGTAAAATATGTGTTGGCTACATTGTCTGTCACTAAGACAAATTTAGTTCCCAGCAGATAATGCCTTCAAATCGCGAGGCAATGAACTACCGCCAACATCTCTTTTCATGAGCTGAATAACGCGTTTCAGCATCTTTTACCTTACGACTCTCAAACGCGCATAAATGACCATCTTGTTTGTCAAACTTTGAGAGCTTCAACACCGGTTCAGAAGAGATAGCCTTCTTTAACTGATCAAATGCATCTTGTTGCTCCTCCGACCATACCCACGATTTTTCCTTCTTTAACATATCACTCAAGGGTGCCACTTTGTCAGCATATCCTTCAATGAATCAACGATAATATTTTGCTAGTCCAAGGAAAGAACGTAACTCGGAAACATCATTGGGTGTGGGCCAATCAAGGATAGTCGAAACTTTAGAGGGGTTCATGCAAATGGCCCCCTTGGAGACAACATGACCAAGAAAAGTGATACCATGCGGGGCAAAGGAGCACTTTTCCCTCTTGATATAAAGTTGATGCTCACGAAGTCTACCAAACACCAGTTTTATGTGGTGCAAGTGGTCATGGAGAGTATTGCTATATATAACAATATCATCAAGATAGACGACCACAAAATCATCGATATACCCAAGTAAAACATTGTTCATCAGATTACAAAAAGTCACCAGAGCGTTACATAACCCGAAAGGCATCACTAAAAATTCAAAGGATCCATATCGAGTTACACAAGTTGTCTTTCCCTCATCTCCTTATGCTATCCGGACCTGTCAGTAACCCGAGCGCAAATCTAGCTTGGTGAAAAATATGGTCTTAGAGAGACGGTCGAACAGGTCATCCTAACGAGGAATCGGGTACTTGTTCTTCACTGTCACCTTATTCAGTGCCCGGTAGTCAATACACAGCCGCAGAGACTCATCAGCTTTCTTCTGGAATAGGACTGGTGCTCCATAAGGTGCTCGAGATGGATAGATTATCCCCATTTCCAGGAGCTCAGTCAACTAAGTTCTTAATTCCTTCAACTTCATCAGCGACATACGATAAGGAGCCTAGACAGGGGGCACTGCACCAGGAACCAGCTCGATGCGATGGTTGATGGGACGTCGTGGGGGTAGTTCCGGAGGAAACTCTCGGGGCATCAGGTCCACATTCTCAAGGAGCAAGTCCTGTATTTCCGCTAGTATGACTTCCACAACTAAAGGTTTCTCTTGCCGCACCACGGCGAGAATCGCCAAAAACCTTCTATCTTTCGCTCCCGAACTGGACGGGTCCCCAAAACCTTTTGGGTAGCTTCGTGAGGGGGTACTCACAGCTGGGACAACATCAATAAAACAAGGGAAACGCTCATCAGCCACCAAAATCCCTCAGGGGTGCACCCTCGGCTCGGCCTTGGCCGCATCTATGAACGGGCTTCCCAAAATCATTGGAAAGTCAGGCATATCCGTCACGTTAAAAGTCTGATCCCCGAACCATTTGCCTACTTCTATGTACATTCTACAGCTTCCGTGAACAACCATTACACCACGATTTGCCGCTGTCGCTGCAGATTGGTTTGGGGTCAACAAAAGTCCTAGTGCCTTGCTGGCACCGAGATCTAGATAGTTCACGGTGGCTCCTGTGTCATCCATAACAGTAATAAGATGCTTTCGGTAAACCCTCACAGAAATGTAGAGCAAACGAGGATGTAGGCTAGAAGTAGGAAGCTCTAAGCCACATACCTTCGACGGAGCCAAAATCGACACCGCGAATTTCATGGGCATCTGATCAGTTGACTTCTGTTGTAGCTCAGTTTGAACTCCCTCAATCAACGGCCTAGAGAGTGTGGCCGCAGCCACACTCGCCTTCTTTGGACACACGGTTGTATTGTGGTTTCCACCACAAAAGAAACAAACTATTCTTGCCTTTTTCCCTTTCAGCTTGAAACCCTTCACCCCAGAGGGACTAGGGTTCGAGGCGACCTGGTTTCACGTAGAGAGGAAGAACCGACATTAGATACAAGAGGAATAGAAAGGAAGAGAAACAAAAGGGATATAGACCACGAGTATAGAAGTAACCCACCTCTTCGGAGGACTTCTTCCAGAGTTCCTTCGCTTCCACTTCCTTCCTGACATGGCAACACCATCCTTCTGGCTAGGCACATTCGTCTTGCTAGTAATTGGCTCCACTCTAAAGTCATTCAATCCCTCTGAAACCTGGATAGCTTGCTAGACGGTGGTCATCGACTTCCTCCGGAGTTCATTCTGGACCCACAACTTTAGTCCTCGTTGGAAATGATAGACCCTACATTTCTCATGCATAAGGGCAAGTCACTCATGATTAAGTTGAACTCCATAATATAGTGACGAATAGACCCCGTCTGTGTTAGAGCCATAAGACGGTTTTGAGCTTGTCAGTCTGTATCTTGTGGGAAGAACTGAGCCTTAAGGGCCTCCTTGAGTTCACCCCAAGTGCTCATAACAGGCATGCCATTCGCACGTCATGATCAAGTTTTGTCCTTAACCATTTCTTCATATGACCGTCAATATATGTCTTTGCGACGGTGAACTACGATCCTCGAGAGTTGGCTTTGCCTCAAACCATTCTCCATGTCGTAGAGGAAATTCTCCAACAACTTTGAATCCTGGTCACCCAGATACGGCGTTGGATTGCGAATCTCACCCTTCCTAGGAGCTACCAAGTGCTTATGGAGCAAAGCTTTAAGCTCAAGGTTCTCTCTTAGTTTGCCGCCTGACTTAGGTGGGTTGTAGTCGCTGGTTCCTTTTGGATGATTAGTTTGGGATGAAGGCTTCGATGAAAGACATCTAGTTGCCGTTGAGACTTGACTTTCATAGGTTGGTAGACTCAAGTTACCCTTGATCGAATACCTTTGTCGTTATGTTGTCATTGGGTATGGATTTGTACGAGGCTAAGCTTTGGGTTAGTCTGACTTGTGATGGACTAAGTTAGGAAAGATCCTTTGAAGGAAGTTTACTTATCCGTAATCAAAGACTGCAAATGGGTTCTTGAATGCCTTTAGCAAAGAGTCCCTACTTTTGTAGGTTGACTCATTTGTCTAAGTCGGAAAAGATCCTTCTTCTAAAGGTTGGCTCATCCTGTTCAGACCCTGAAGGGATTGGGACAACTTGATCATATGCTGAAGTGTCATGCAAACTCTACGATAGTGTCTGTATGATGATTAGGTCAGGTGTGCGGAGATAGATGTCAAGTTGGTTCAAACAAGCGTGGGTTTGAAACCTGTCGCGAGTTCAGAAGAAGTTGTCCATATGACCCTACGAGTAGTCTCTTGCAACATGCCGATTGTGAGTGCCTTCACACTTACATACAACCCTTATGGGCTTACATTGATTTCTTCTTTCTTGCCTTCACTTGAAGCTACAATAAAAGAAGTTTGATCTCATGTTGCTGTAAATGAGCTTACTGGAGCCGACCTGAATTAGGTGCTGGCTGTAGACTCTATCTCACGGAATGGCTTGTGAATGTTCAGACCTAAGGCCTAAGCTCAGCCTTGTCCTCTTAGAGGTCAACGACTCAGATCTTGGGCTTAGTCCAACGGTGTCAGATCAGATGACTATTTGTCGGCTGTTGGGTGAGACCCATGCTGTCGCGGGAGCATCGCTCCGTTGTTGGTAAGATAGCACGATCCGATGTCCAAGCATCTTCGTCACTTGATCAGAGATGAGTGTCTTGAGTGCAAGGAGGTCCTAAGGAGCATTGTTGAACGTTGCTAGAGTCGCTTGATGAACCTTTAGACAGGCTGGTCAACCTTAGCCTTCCGGTTCATTTATGGAGTTGAATCGTGTCAAGGTTCCAGATGGTCAACCAATGTTTGGCTTAATGGTTGCAACCAAGGATTGACCTAGGAAAGTGTTTGTCGTAGGTTCTTGCCCCTGCCGTCGCTGGCAAAAGTCAAAACTATAGGCATTTCCGAAGTTTCTGGTCAGTCCTTGGACTTCAGGTGTAATCCTGCGTTTGGTAGGTTCAACCATCTTTGGGTGGTTGATGGATGACTTTGTGTTGACCTATTGGCAGTGCGCGTCGATCAACTTGGTTATTACGGTCCGGACCCACCACTGAGATGTGGTAATCCTGTTGAGCTAAAGGTTCACGCGGTGATGCAAAAATGTTATGATAGACCGACGGGATAGTCCAAGATGTAAGATACACTGAATTCTGGTCTAAGCTTCAAGGATCGAACCTGAGGGTGAACGTGCCTTTAGAGGAGAGAATCAGTCCACTTGATTGATCATGGAAATTTGAGGTTGTTGGGTTCCTTGAGGGTTGGCTTGTCCAACTAGGTATTCTTGTGGGGTCAAAGGCTGATAAGCTAAAAGACTTGTTCATTTCCATACCTCGATCGGTGTTGTCACTTCACCAAGCGAGCCTTTTATGTAGGCAAGCTGCCGGAGTGTGTTGGTGGATTTGACATTTTAGGACGTCGTGATTTATAAGGGCTGTTGGGCCGATAACAAGGTCATGTCGCCGACTAAACCTTACGGCTAATCCGTAGACAAGGTTATTGAGGCAACGACCTAAGTCCCCCAAGCTCCATGGGTTAGTTGAGAAAGGGAACTTAGTAAAGGAGGAAGTACCAAGAAGTGGTGTTCTTTTGGAATGGAGCCAACGTTGGCCTTAGATATGTGATGGGGATTCAATTGGTCCTTCTATCAGGAATTGAGCACATAAGCTCATGAGGAAGTGGCCTTTTACAAACTCCTTTACGGTAAAGTGCATGCATGGTTCTAAGTAAAATTGGACATTACCTCAGTTTCCTCCAAGTGAAGAGAGACCTTCTAAAGCTTATGGTGAATTGGATGTGATACGAGATCTAAGGTGTGGAAGGGTAAATCCCACAGGCCCTAGGAAACTCTTGGGACTCGTTGAAAGTTGGAAAAGGCTCGTTCCAATAATGATGAACAACCTGTGCTCCTGATAAGGAAGCACATTAAGGGAGCTCCTATAACAACCTTGCCCTTTCTCCTTTGTGTTGAAAGTGGATGTTGTGCCAAAACATGATTCAAGGGTTATCATAAGTCCATGACTAGGCTTCGTAGACTTTGACCGCTTGAGCTTAAGATGGCCTCACCAGAATCAAGTGTTGGAATATTGTTGCCGTATTAAGCTGAAAAGAGGTTGATTGGCTCATCTTTCTTACCGGTTTACTTGTACTATGGAATTTAATTTGCTTAGTCTGGTGGTTTTGTGTGAAAGATTCACTAACTACGGTGACCTAAAGTAGAATTAACGATGTGATCTAAACCCAAACTACCTTTGGATCAAGGTGGTACTTGAAATACCCCTGAACATTAAACGCATAAAATCATAACGCGTTTTATAAGTCAGACATAAAATAACGTACAAAAAATTAAATCTAGTATATACATATGTCCGAACGCGTGACGACGTTACATATTAATAAAGTCGCGTACTTAAATATGTACTAATACGAAAACTACATGGGCGTAACGTTACGATATCGTAACATTGTAATAAAAATGATAACGTCGCGTAACCTTGTAACAAATAAATAAATAAATATAACGTGGTATATTATATGATATTACATATATAAATAAGCAAGTATAACTTATAAAAAAAAAAGGAAAAGGAGCAAAGACGCTCCCGTTGAGGCTCGAACCCAAGACCTCCCATACTTCCCCCGAGCGCTTAACCGGTTGAGCAATGCTCATTTTCAGTATCAAATTCTCGCGAATTAAAACTAGTACCACATTAACCAAGGTAACTAAAGGGAAACAGAAGAGAACCAAACACGCGCCCTCTACAACACCGGTTTCTTCTTCTTCTTCAATGCAGAACCAGATCGTACTAAAATCAACGGTAAACCAGAGGACCCAAACTCTCAGGCGACAGAAGCCTTGCTTATTCAATGCCCATACTCCTTTTTAAACTTCGAGACCACTGAGCTGCGTCTGTTTTTGGTTAGGACGATCAAGGAGACAGTTTCTGGTGCATCAGTGTTAGAGCTCCAGACTCCTATGCTCCTTTCTAGTAAAGCGAATCCACTAACTCCTTATCAGCCTTTACACCCAGCCACTCCATCCTCGGTCCACTGCATCTGCATGTGCACATCTCAGTACATCAGAAGCTCAGTCATTCTCCTCCACACTCGGATTTCCCTCGCAGACAGTAAGGTAACACTTCCAAGATAATTCCCTTCAGTTTTGCTCCCTCTGTGTTCAGTAACAGTCCTGGATTGCATTTCACGGCAAGAACTCTTACCATCCTACCTTACATTTTTCCTCTCGTTTTTAGTTCATTAACCAGCTTTCAAATCTTCCCAAAATTCTTACTCGACTAGATAGTTTTATTAGTAAGGTTTTGAACTCAAACCCAACTCAAAGCAACACTGTTAACCCATTCGAAAGTTCATTTTATAGATCCTAATTTTGCAGAGAAACTGAAACATGAAACTGATATGTTTTCTTCTATCCTCTTTTCTTTGTTCACTAATCTGATTTCCAGTGTTGTTCCCAAATTATTTACCAAGTTTGTTAAGTGTATTAGGTAGTCTCAAACTAAAGCCCAAGCCAAAACAACCCCGTTGTACTTCTGAAAATCCATTATACTGAAGCAACCAAGTGATGAAATCTGAAAAATCAGGATCTGTGAACTTCCTCATCTGCCTTTGATTTAGTTGTCCACCTGTTTTCAAATTCCCCTCAAGGTATTTATAACTTCCCTAAGTGTTGTAGGTGTAGTTAGGTTCTTTAATCACTCAACAATCCCATTATAAACCCTCTGTAGCAAGGTTAGACAGAGAGCACATGTTCAGGGAAAACTGAAACCTGAAGAATGAAATCTGCTACTCTTTTTCCTCCATCTCTCTTCTTTATTTATGAATCCGACTTTCAGTTTTTCTTCCTTCAGCCCTCTTCTCCAATTAGCTAGGTGTTGGGATATAATATTATCCTAAAGCAATGTTGTTATTACTACTGGAGCAGGTTCATACTGAAACAAGAACTCAGAACCTAAAAATTGAAACTGAACCAGAAACTGTTATCTCATTCTCTATCTCCTACTTCTGTTTTTTTTTTTTTTGTATGCGAATTGGTTTTCCCTAGATGGTCTAGTCCTATAGGTACTTACCTTAGCATGGTCTTAACCTTAAAACAACTCCAAAGCAACTGGGTTAATGTTGCAGATTCTGTTACTACTGAAACTGACAAAACTGAAACCTGAAACTCAAAACTGGTAGTTTTACTTAAATTTTACCTTCTGTTCTGTAGTCTATTTCCTGTCCCTCAATCTTACTCCTGTGTGTTGCTTACTCAGTAAATGTTTTTTTCCAAGTTAAACTCAGAACTTCACAAATAATCCCTCACTCAATCTTCTGTACAGAAGCAGAAATTGAAACAAAACCTGATAACCTTCTTCTGTTTCTTTTCTGTTTATACACTAATCTGACTTACATTTTCCCTCACTTACTTATCCGGTTAGTTAAGTGTTAACTCAAGATCCAGTCCCCGAAACATACTTATAGTAACATAGACAATACCACTGGAAGTTCTTCACACAGAAACAGAAGCTGAAAAAAAAAACTGAAGAACCAGAATCTCAAAACTTGATAACCTCCCCCTTATATTTGTTTTCTGTATGTTCACAAATCGACCCTCCTTTCCCCCAAACTGATCAGCTACTTAGTTAAGTGTATTGCTATAGTCTTAATCTTCAAAGCAGACCCAAACAAAACCCCAAAGCAGCATGGCTACGTTTCTGAAAAATATTTTACACAGAACGTAAAAACCTGAAACTGATATCGCACACTGATGTAAACTTCTTCCTGTTACGGGTTGGTTGGTAGGTTTGTGTGTTTGGATTGTGTGTGAAAATGTCATGTACGCTATGTATGAATGAACATTGTGTGTCTTGGCTTACGCTTTAGCATGTTATGCTTTTAATATATGAGTTGTACTTCCGGTTTATGTTGTTGGATTAAGAACTTATGTTGTAGACTCTCGGTACTCGGTTGTATCTTTTGTATTGTGTTGGACTTGGACTTCCAGTCATTCAGACCGTAACTTGGTGTAAGTAGAGTGGTCGGGTCAACCACGTGGGTGGTTGGCGTTTGTAGCACCCGAATAGAGTTCGAAACCGCTGCGTAGACTTCTCCTGCTAACTTAGGCGCGTCGTTGATCTGTTGATCGTTATTCGGGGGTGTTACAGAAAGTGGTATCAGAGCGTAGTTGCGCTCTGATGACTGGAAAAGAGGAGTACCGAGTATAGGAAAACCTAAATTTGAGAAACGGGGTTACGGGTTAGTTTGTGAGGCTCGTTAGTTAGGGTCCATTTCAATCCGTAGGAAAACGCTGGAGAGGTAGAAAGCCTCCTCACACTCGGGAAAACCCGATCTGGCGTTTACACAATGGCATATAATCAATCCGGTAAGGAAAGCTAGGTACCCCTATCTCTTCATCGATGTTTCGGCTTAGTATAGGGTACGGGGCGTACCCCTCTTTTAAGGGGGGTAAGCGCGTCTTGTTTTGGTTGTGTATTGACTTATTATGATGTATTCCTACAACCACTCGTGGTTGGTTGGTAGGTTTGTGTGTTTGGATTGTGTGTGAAAATGTCATGTACGCTATGTATGAATGAACATTGTGTGTCTTGGCTTACGCTTTAGCATGTTATGCACATTGCTAACTTCTTGGTCTACTATGAGAACTTGTGTGAAGCCACTGATGTGGCACGGTGCTTAGAAGCTCCGAGCATTATAACTATGGACTTAATCCTTTGGGTATCGATAATGAAGGCGGGACTCGATCCCTAAGATTACTAGGAGTGGAAAATATAATTTAAGGAAGTAAGACTTCGGGACGAAGTCTCTTTTAAGGGGGGTAAGTTGAAATACCCCTGAACATTAAACGCATAAAATCATAACGCGTTTTATAAGTCGGACATAAAATAACGTACAAAAAATTAAATCTAGTATATACATATGTCCGAACGCGTGACGACGTTACATACTAATAAAGTCGCGTACTTAAATATGTACTAATACGAAAACTACATGGGCGTAACGTTACGATATCGTAACATTGTAATAAAAATGATAACGTCGCGTAACCTTGTAACAAATAAATAAATAAATATAACGTGGTATATTATGATATTATATATAATAAGCAAGTATAACTTATAAAAAAAAAGAAAGGAAAAGGAGCAAAGACGCTCCCGTTGAGGCTTGAACCCGAGACCTCCCATACTTCCCCCGAGCGCTTAACCGGTTGAGCAATGCTCATTTTCAGTATCAAATTCTCGCGAATTAAAACTAGTACCACATTAACCAAGGTAACTAAAGGGAAACAGAAGAGAACCAAACACGCGCCCTCTACAACACCGGTTTCTTCTTCTTCTTCAATGCAGAACCAGATCGTACTAAAATCAACGGTAAACCAGAGGACCCAAACTCTCAGGCGACAGAAGCCTTGCTTATTCAATGCCCATACTCCTTTTTAAACTTCGAGACCACTGAGCTGCGTCTGTTTTTGGTTAGGACGATCAAGGAGACAGTTTCTGGTGCATCAGTGTTAGAGCTCCAGACTCCCATGCTCCTTTCTAGTAAAGCGAATCCACTAACTCCTTATCAGCCTTTACACCCAGCCACTCCATCCTCGGTCCACTGCATCTGCATGTGCACATCTCAGTACATCAGAAGCTCAGTCATTCTCCTCCACACTCGGATTTCCCTCGCAGACAGTAAGGTAACACTTCCAAGCTAATTCCCTTCAGTTTTGCTCCCTCTGTGTTCAGTAACAGTCCTGGATTGCATTTCACGGCAAGAACTCTTACCATCCTACCTTACATTTTCCTCTCTGTTTTTCCGTTTTCTGATGTCCGAGACACTACAGATTTACACCTCCAAAGCACTTGCTCCTTCCATGCATGAACCTTTCAGGCAGTCCTCTTAGATCTGTTCGAGGAAAAGAAAAAAAAACCACTTGAGTGGAAGCTGCCCAATACCTCTCTGAAACTCAACCAGAAGGTAACAACTCCAGAACAACTTTCTGATTTCTCCAACTCCCTATCTTTCTTTGTCTGCTTTGTCAAGTCTAATCCTGAGCAACCTCTTCAGTAAGGCCGAAAGTTCAAACTCATGAGAGTTCCACATTTCACCAGGAGCGGATCAGGAAGAACCAACTGCAGAGAAGAAAAAGAGAATAACTCAAGGTAGTGAGCTGATCCAAATAATCTGTATCAGTTTCTTTCGAATGCAGTTCTGATAAACCCCTTTACATGAGTAGAGTGGTGAGAAAGAAAAAAAATGTCACTTAATGACTGGAACCCGATCAATATTCAAAACAAAGAAGACAGAAGAACAAAACAAAAAAAAACCGATCTGTAACAGAAGGTAATAAATGAAATGTTAACAGAAAACAGGTTTGGAGCAGAAAGAAAACACTAACAGAGAATGAGCATCTGTGGATTAGTAGCGCTGTTTTGGATTAGACTGAGTTCTAAAGCTTGGATAGAATTCCTGGCTACGTGAGTAATTAGGATGGGAGAAGCTGGAAATCAATTTAGTGAGCAAACAGAATAACAGAAACTCAGTACATGTTTTTAGCTGCATTTCTTTCAGTCTCAGAATAACATAAGTTCCAGTGGAGCGGTTAGTGTGCTCTAGATTACTTCTGAGTTTGGAAGCCTTGTTAAAACAGTTAAATACGCAGTCAAATAACTGGAAGGGGAGGTAGTGAAAACCCAGATTAAAGAACAAGAAGAAAAAAAAACTGAAGAGGAAAGAAACTTAAGGCTCAAATATCCAACTCTTGGGTTCTGTATATTAACCTTTCAGAAGTTATGTAAAGATTGTAATGGCTTGATAATGAATCCAACATAGAGCTAATACACTTAATGGGGTCTGTACACACTTGGGACAAAGCTAAGAATCAGTTTAATGCTTTAAAACAGAAGTAGGAAGGTATGGTTTCACACATGGCTGTTATGGATTTCTGAAGAAAAAACAAAGAGAATCGTGTTCTGTAAAACCCATTTCCAGGGGTGCTGTCAAGACTGTTTAAGTTTTGTTTTGGGTTTAAAACATACCCAGCACACTTAACTAAGTAAGTAAGTATTTTGGTATAATTTGCAAGGCAGTTAGAAGAACAGACAGTGAGTAAATAAAAGAATAGTTCAATTACGATTTCAGTTTCTGGAGGTCTCCTGTTTCAGTTTTTAGTTCTGAGTTTCTTGTTCTGTATAAACCTGCCTCAGTAGAAGTAACCGCATTATTTTGAGGAAAAAAAAAACTATATCACCACACGTAAGTGGGAATCTAGGGCCATTAACGAAACAGTAAGAAATAAAATAACAGGAAGAAGTTTACATCAGTGTGCGATATCAGTTTCAGGTTTTTACGTTCTGTGTAAAAGATTTTTCAGAAACGTAGCCATGCTGCTTTGGGGTTTTGTTTGGGTCTGCTTTGAAGATTAAGACTATAGCAATACACTTAACTAAGTAGCTGATCAGTTTGGGGGAAAGGAGGGTCGATTTGTGAACATACAGAAAACAAATATAAGGGGGAGGTTATCAGGTTTTGAGATTCTGGTTCTTCAGTTTTTTTTTTTTTCAGCTTCTGTTTCTGTGTGAAGAACTTCCAGTGGTATTGTCTATGTTACTATAAGTATGTTTCGGGGACTGGATCTTGAGTTAACACTTAACTAACCGGATAAGTAAGTGAGGGAAAATGTAAGTCAGATTAGTGTATAAACAGAAAAGAAACAGAAGAAGGTTATCAGGTTTTGTTTCAATTTCTGCTTCTGTACAGAAGATTGAGTGAGGGATTATTTGTGAAGTTCTGAGTTTAACTTGGAAATAAAACATTTACTGAGTAAGCAACACACAGGAGTAAGATTGAGGGACAGGAAATAGACTACAGAACAGAAGGTAAAATTTAAGTAAAACTACCAGTTTTGAGTTTCAGGTTTCAGTTTTGTCAGTTTCAGTAGTAACAGAATCTGCAACATTAACCCAGTTGCTTTGGAGTTGTTTTAAGGTTAAGACCATGCTAAGGTAAGTACCTATAGGACTAGACCATCTAGGGAAAACCAATTCGCATACAACAAAAAAAAAAAAAACAGAAGTAGGAGATAGAGAATGAGATAACAGTTTCTGGTTCAGTTTCAATTTTTAGGTCCTGAGTTCTTGTTTCAGTATGAACCTGCTCCAGTAGTAATAACAACATTGCTTTAGGATAATATTATATCCCAACACCTAGCTAATTGGAGAAGAGGGCTGAAGGAAGAAAAACTGAAAGTCGGATTCATAAATAAAGAGGAGAGATGGAGGAAAAAGAGTAGCAGATTTCATTCTTCAGGTTTCAGTTTTCCCTGAACATGTGCTCTGTCTAACCTTGCTACAGAGGGTTTATTATGGGATTGTTGAGTGATTAAAGAACCTAACTACACCTACAACACTTAGGGAAGTTATAAATACCTTGAGGGGAATTTGAAAACAGGTGGACAACTAAATCAAAGGCAGATGAGGAAGTTCACAGATCCTGATTTTTCAGATTTCATCACTTGGTTGCTTCAGTATAATGGATTTTCAGAAGTACAACGGGGTTGTTTTGGCTTGGGCTTTAGTTTGAGACTACCTAATACACTTAACAAACTTGGTAAATAATTTGGGAACAACACTGGAAATCAGATTAGTGAACAAAGAAAAGAGGATAGAAGAAAACATATCAGTTTCATGTTTCAGTTTCTCTGCAAAATTAGGTTCTGTAAAATGAACTTTCGAATGGGTTAACAGTGTTGCTTTGAGTTGGGTTTGAGTTCAAAACCTTACTAATAAAACTATCTAGTTGAGTAAGAATTTTGGGAAGATTTGAAAGCTGGTTAATGAACTAAAAACGAGAGGAAAAATGTGATGTACAGTTTCGGTTTTCAGCTTTCCAGAATCTGTTATCTCTGTATAACTAAGGTACAGTTGATATGAGAGGGTTGTATTGGTCTGGAAATTTACTCATAATCTTACTAACATATTTACCTAAGAGGGTAAACAATTTGGGAGGAATTAGAAAGCAATTAGATACATTAAAAAGTGTGATTCAAAACCGAAACTATGTGATTGTTTCATGAACTTGGGACTTCTGTATAAGTGGGTTTAAGGGTATTCTATGATCTATATTACCATTAGACAAGGGTTAAAATATTACTCACCTATTTATCTAAGGAACGAATACCCATTAGATAAGTCATACCTATGTTAAACAAACTTGTTACATAATCACCTCTTAAAACGCCCTAAAACGTTACCTAAGGAAAAAGGGCTTAGTTATCGTGTAAATAAAGATATGAAATATCCTAGGAGTAAGTTAAGCCTAGAATTAATGCATGTGAAATTCTAAGAGTCAATCTAAACTAAGCATGTGACAACATACCAAGGGAAAAACATGCGATATAAAGTGTCGTCACATAAAATAATAAACTGACCCATTGTTTTAATTAACGCTAGGGCCGTAGCGAACTCCGACCGGGACTTCGAGTGTAAGACGACTCGTGCTTCGAATAAGGTATGGACATGTGTGGTTCGTATGTTGCCGTGTTACACGGCTTGTTTGCTTTGTGTGCTGTGTGCTCTGTGTGACAATGACTCTAAGACTAAAAGCATGAAAATTGGATTGCTTCTTGTGGATTGCTTTTATGCGTGTTATATATATCCTTGTGGCATTTTACTTGCGCGCACACAGTAGTTTAGTCCCTTTCTCGTTTATGGAACTTGAGATGAACTACTACGAACTATGAAAACAAAGAAAACTCAATAAGGGGAACTCCTCTCTAATCCATTGAGGACTACCATGACACCCACTATGGTGTCTATTCATTAATCATAATGAAGAGCAAGTCTCCTTGGGTGAGACATGACGAACCACGTAGACAAAACAAAAGAACTATACAAAGAGATGAATCCTCTCTAACTTTAGAGGACCGCTAATGACACCCACTATGGTGTCGAGATTATAATGATAATGAAACGAAAAGTATCAACTGTGAAACATGAGAATAACCCGGGAAGACAACAGCTCGGGCCGCGCGGTATGGATGATCGGGAGTTGGTATCTGCATCAGATCCTTCGACCGTCTATGATGGAATATATTTTGGTGAAGCACATCCCGGAGTCCAGAGGTGACTTCCGCTTCCTTGACCCTGGGTGTCGGGAATGGGGGAGTGACAAGTTGGTGAAGCACATCCCGGAGTCCAGAGGTGACTTCCGCTTCCTTGACCCTGGGTGTCGGGAATGGGGGAGTGACAAATTGGTGAAGCTTATCCTGGAGTCTAGAGGTGACTTCCGCTTCCTTGACCCTGGGTGTCGGGAATGGGGGACTAGCTATGGAGGAGACGTCCTCCAACGTGCGGTGATAAAAGAATGCACAAATAATCCTTAAAGAAACAAGGAACGATTAGCACCTACATAATGAAGTCTCGGGATCTAATCTATATCCCCTGACTCGGTGCCAGAGAATAAAGGAAAACTTGTGTAATGAGACCAAGCAAACGAGAGAAGTCACAAATGTGATCATTTAAGAAACAAGGAACGATTAGCACCTACTTAACAAGGTCTCGGGATCTAACCTATATCCCCTGACTCGGTGCAAGAGAAGAAAGGAAAAACATGTGTAATGAGAACAAGAAAACAATACGTAATCTTTGGAATGATCCCATAGTGAGGATCGACGGTTAATATACCTACGCACACATTGTGTTATGTACTTGATTGTTGTTGCTACATTAGCAGCTTATTGTGTTGAGTTACGTGCTTGCAAGTTGTGCTTGGTTGCTTATTGACATTGCCATGCTACTTGCGAGTTGTGCTTGGTTGTTTACTGATATTGCTGTGCTACCGATGGGTGTGCATGACATCATGATGTGCTGATGTGTGCTTTACTGCTTTATTATAGCATGTAAATTGACTTAATAATATTCGACCAAGTAGTCGTGTGGCCCGGTAACATGCGGGCTTCACACGTTCATACTCGGCATAGTTTTGCTGAGTCCTTTATTTTTACAGGTGATCATCTGAACGTGACGGAGCGTAGGTGGAATGACTACCATGGGGGTAGTCCATTTGGGCAAGACTTTTAAGTAGTATGCCTTCTTATGTATGGGTTATGTCGTTTAAGTTATTAACTAAACTGTAGATGCTCGGTACTTGGGTTGTACTTTATATTGTATTTGGATTTCGTTAAGGTTGGACTTCCAGTCATTCAGACCGTAACTTGGTGTTAGTGATGTGGTCTGTCAACCACGTGGGTGGTTGGCGTCTGTAGCACCCGAATAGAGTAGGAACCGCTGCGTAGACATCTCGTATCACCGTTAGGCTCGGCGTTTAATTATTGATTGTTATTCGGGGGTGTTACAGTACTTGAGACCCAATGTGGATTCAAGCTACCAAGTGTTGGGTGCACTTGCAAGTTCCCTTGTGGTGCCGTGATAGCTACTTTATCACGCAGTTTAGCAGGAAGTGGTGTGATCCCCTTGGGGGCCCCATGCCTGTCGCAGGTCCCAGAGTTCTAGTGGAAGTGTGGCTTTGGCCTAGGGCCCCACCAAGGTCGAACCTAGGGAATTTTCGAATGGTACTTGGATTTAGCTGGAGACGCACTTGCGTCCCAGGACCGGTGGGAAGTTTCTTCTTATGGCTTCGACGTTGCCTTTCGTCTAGTGGTTAGGTGCTTAGCACTGCAACTACTTGGTTCCTTTGAGGTGGTTGTTTCCCGGGCGTAGCGTAAGGGGAAACGACCCATCTGGCATGTAGACGTTGACCTGTCAAGGTCTTTGTCACTTGCACAAATTTTGCACGGGAGTAAGCACGGCCAGTTAAGACTCAGCTTGTCGGCGCTGATGTCGCCAGTGATGAGTAGTGCAGTGAGTGTCGATGCGATTTTAAAAGACTAAGGACATTGACATCAAAGAGACTTGGGGAACCCATTACTGCACAGCCTCACCGACATGTTGCCGCGTCACGAATGAAAGGACTCAGGATGTCGCAACAACGTGTTCGCTGTCCATTTGGTGTTATTGTGACGGGAATGGAAGGATTCAGGACGTCACAATTATTTGAGCATCAGGGCACTAAGTGGAAATGTGTCGTAAAGAAAACGACACAAGAGGCCACCAACGTTGTGGTGCTCTATAGACTGACGACCCATTCAAGTAGAATGTGGTAAAAGTCAAAAATATTTGAGCTTCACAAAAAAATACACCGGCTAATGGCTTAAGGCAGTTGCCTGTATGTGTTGCTCAAAGACATTGTCGGTGGGTTGTTATACCTTCAAAGTAGGGAAACTGTTGGAGTATGATAAAATCTTCTTAGTTGAGCTAAGACTCATCGTTGTATCTTGCCGGGGGCGGCAAGAGCTTCGGTGGGGGAGGTTTGTCATGCCCCTTTTTGGCGAGATGCTTGATGGCAAGTAGTTCCATGCCAGTTTGCCCTTTGGTTGGTGCCCGCTAAAACTTATGTAGGGATTGCTTATCAATCTCATACTTGATTGTCGCTTTGACCTAGTCCCTCAAGTTCCACGGTCCTTGAGACCCCTGAGGACAAAGGTCCGAGGGATGGGCATCGGTTGAAGGACACGGTGAGTTGGACCTTGACCAAGCTGAGTTGCGCCAGCTTGTGACTCGAGCGAGGGCAGAGTTAGCGGGTGTTATGGAGGATCGAGACCGTCCGGGCCTATCGAGGACCGGACATGCCTTCGGGCATGCACATTTCCAGGGTGGCTTGGTAGTGACTCCAACAGCATAAGCACGTGGTGCTTAGTGTTGCCCTTAGGTTGCGAGTGCCAGTGTTACCACAGGCACGAAGCAACTAGAGGTTGTCTTGGCCGAGCTGAGTTGTGTCAGCTTGTGACTCGAGCGAGGGCCGAGTTAGCGGGTGTTGTGGAGGACATCCGTCCGGGCTTAGTGTGGACCAGACATGCCTTGGGCATGCACGCTGCCAGGGTGGCTTGGTAGCGACTCCAATAGTATGAGCACATTGTGCTCAGTGCTGACCCTTAGGTCAATTTATGGGTGTTGTGGAGGGCATCCGTCTGTTCCCGATGAGGACCAGGCATTCCTTTGGGCATGCATGCTACCAGGGTGACTTGGTAGCAACTCCAAGAGGCAATGAGCACGTTGTGCTCAATGTCGGCCCTTA
Organism: Limonium bicolor; assembly: GCA_023374045.1. Lineage (NCBI taxonomy): Eukaryota > Viridiplantae > Streptophyta > Magnoliopsida > Caryophyllales > Plumbaginaceae > Limonium > Limonium bicolor. The sequence continues at coordinate 155,489,792 of CM041782.1, forward strand.
GGTTGCGAGTGCTAGTGTGACCACTGGCACGAAGCAACTAGGGGTTGTCCCGATAGTTTGACTCTTGCCAAGAAATGTGCAAGGGGCATTACACATCAGAGCCGTCTTACGGTTCAACAAGCGTTGAGTCTTGGATAAGGGCGGAGACAAGGTGCGACGTGTCCCATGTCGGCACACCTTACTGACTCGTACTAGTTGGGGTCTTTGGCTATCAGGCTGTTGGAGGCCTGATTGTTCCGAGGACGAGTGTTCCCGCTAAGGGACACACAAGTACTCGGGATGCAGTGAGAGGGACGGAGTTGACTCAGTCTGAGCTATAGCCTAGCACTCGTCCGAGGCGTTTGGGCCACGGGAATGTAAATCAGTGAAGAAACTTGTCGTTGGGAGGATTAAGTCCACTCTTGACTCTTGCTTGTGGCTAAGTGGATGGCTAGTCTTTCCATAGTGAATAGTAGGCTGGTTGGGTCTTTGACCCGACGCCAGTGGTGCCTAATTGGTCTCATGACCTAATCCAAAAACAGGAATAATCATTTTGATTGACCAAATCTAAGGGTTTTGATTAAGATGGCCAACTTGGAGAACCATTGAAGCGAGGCTTGTTTTAAACCATACAACGACCGTTTCAATAAACATGCTATATTACACCCTGAAACATCCAGTTCTGGAGGCACCTTTATATAAACCTCTTCATCAAGATCATCAAGAAAGAAGGAATTATTTACATCTAACTGATTAATAATCCAACCTTTATGAAGAGCCACAGTAATAATACCAGGAGTTATGGTAATCTTAACAACTAGCGAGAAGGTCTCATGATAATCTAGTTCGTGGCGCTGAGTAAAACTTTAGCTACCAAACATGCCTTATATTGCTCAAGTTCCGTCGGACTTGATTTTAATCTTGTATAACTATTTGCAAACAAAAATTTTCTTTCCCTTAAGCAAATCAATGACCTCCTAAGTGTTCTTCGCCTCAAGTGCATTTAATTCATTTTGCATGGACTCTCGCCAATGTGCAGAGACAACTGCCTTTTTATCTGACCGTAGTTCCTCCTCTTTCATAATTCTACCAAATGGATCTTTTGTGCCATCATAGAAAACACACAAGAAACATAAGGTTTAGTGTCTGTTAGACTTTCACAACCTTTAGTAAGCTCACAGGATTTCCTCCATGATAAATCCACTTGAAATACCCCTAACTAATTAAATATGATCTAAACATCTAATTATATATATATTAAGGCTTAAACATGCCTCTATAATTATTTGGAAACAATCAAAGATCAAAAACAAGTAAAAACATGCTTAAAAATAACTTAAGGCAAATTGTGCTCTAAAGAAGTCTTAAGGATTATGTAAACTTGATTAGGGTACAAAGTGGATTCCTAAACTTATAACTAAAGTATTAACATGATAAAACCATTACCAAAACAAACCAAACTCTAGAAAGAGTTAAAACACAAAAAGGAGCTCTAAAACTCCTTAAGACACATTTTTATGAAAGTGTCCAAAAGTTGACATTGAATGGCTAAATAGCCTTGTATACACCTTAATTAACTTGTGTACTACTTTGTATCACATTAGTAACCCTAATTCAAAGAATTTACAAAAAATCCAAAGTTTGGCACCAAAATGTGAATAGTACCCAAATATTGTCAAATTATGACTTAATCACTTAACCAAGTCAATGGTCAACATTAAATCCCACACTTGACTCCAAATGGGCGGCAAATTAGGCTGTATACAGCCTGGCTCACTTAACAAATATCTAGCTAATATGATGAGTCATCCGTTACTATTCCTTAAAGTAAGTTTTCTTACCTTATAAGCAAATTAAGCCTTTCTCTTTCCTCCCACCCCATTCTAGGCGAGAGTTCTAAGGAAAAAGCTCTCATTTTACTCCACTGTTGAGCTAGGAAGCATCCAACTTCAGAATTCAACCCACTTTGATTAAGGTAATCATTTAAGTCATTTTATGATTCATTTTCTTCATATTTCACTCCTCTTTCCAATGAACCAAACATCAGCCTCATTCTCCTCTTAATTCTCAGCGAGTTCTGCTGTGAAGAACACCAGCAACTTCAGCTGGAAACTCAAAATCAAGGGGGAAGTAAGCTTAAGACATTTTAAAGGTAAAAACATGCTTTAAGCATATACCTATTCTTCTACTTCATTTCCAGTTGAGTTCCTTAGTTCTCTTGGCTCATTTTCTCCTCCTTTATATACTTGTCCAGTAGATCATGCTATAGCTTCAAGGGATAGCCAAATCTATGCCAAAAACTCCATTGTAAGGCATTTTCACAAGGTAAACCTACTTGATTCCTACCTTGTCTCATGTGGTTTTATTTCTTGGTTTAGAAGGTGTATTAACACTCTTCTTATTCCCTAAAATCAGGCGTTTCATACCTAGAACAGCCTCACAAATCAAGGTAAAATCATGGATTTCTAGCTTAATTCTACTCTATTATTGTCCTTAAGTCACTAGGATGATTTATGTCTTTCTTTCCTTTGCAAAATATGACCGAATGATGCCTTAAACAATGGATAATGTTCTGTACAAAGAGGGGAAACCAAGCTTGAGTTCAACTTTGATAAAGTAAGTTAAATCCCTACCTTAATGATGTGTTAATCAAGTGTGTATTTAAGTGACAAGATAAAAACTAACCTAAGACTTTTATATAAATTAGGCCGTGGGAATAAGATGCAACTTGGCTGATTTTGTGACAAAATCAAGTAAGTAAACCTTATATTATGTTATTATGGTTTTAATATAATTATTATGCTTGAATGAATAAATCCAAGGGATTGTATGGGTATAAATGACCTAGTTAAGTGTTAAAGTGTTAATTAGCATTTTTAGCTAAATTACCTAGTGTTAGAATGACTTATAATGTCAAAGATATAAAGAAATGGGGCTAAAATGCAATTTATAAAAGTATTGGGGAGTTTGCGTAGAAAGCTTAGAATATATATGTTCTTATGAACATTTATGTGTAATTTACACTATAAGCTAAAGTTTGTAATAAGGTCATGTCATTATGCCATTTTAATTATGTTATTTAAGCTTTAAATTATATTTAAAGTCATTTGTGTAAATATTATAAAGTTTGGGGTGAGTGGGCAAATAAATATATTGTAGGGTTAAGGAATTAATAAAGCCGAAACTTTGGGCTTAAAATGAATTAATATATAAATTATAAGATTTTATAAAGTTTTAGGGTAAAATGTAATTTCTAAGGAATTAGCGATAAATCTGTAAATTCTAGGAAGTTATGGTCAAGGCAGAATTAGGAAAGTCAACCTTGACCATATTAGTGACATTGACCAAATTAGATGTTATAAGTAATTAAATTATGACTTTATACTAAGTTGTAAGTTAAATGTGAAATTTACAATACTTATGGGGTTGGGAAAATAATTTCCGAAAGTTTCTGGGTGAAAATAATGATTATAACAGAATATAACATTTTAGGAATTTTGGTGATTTTTAGAGAATTTATTGGAGTTATATAAATAAGTATGTATAATATATAGTTTATAACGATATTAAAAAGTATAGATTATAAATGCGGTTATTTAGTAATTTAAGAAAGTTAATTGGGTTGGAAAATAAATCTGGACAAACCTATGGTCTGTTCGTAAATTATAAATTTATATAACCATAGGTTATACTTAATATAAGAGTATAATGTTATAATATATAGTATATGTAACATGACATAAATAATGTGGTAAAATTGTAGTAAAAGAAATGTGGGGAGTTGAGAGAATTATAGCTACAACATAAGGGCCTTCTCGACAATAATGAAAAAATTACATAAAAACTATAGGTTAAAATATTATGAGATAGAAATATCATATTATATGATATAAGAATATGATTATAATGTTATGTAATGTTATGTGGTCAAAATGTGATAAATGAAAATAATGGCCTATAGCATGAACAAAATGAGTTAGGAAATGATTTTGATTTTAGACTATAGTCTACAATGTTATAAGTGTTATAATAATTATATGGTATTTATGTGATTAGAGTGAACCTAGTATAAATAAGAGTATTCACATGAAATGAATGTGACAAAAAAAGAATAAACGGAATTATAAACTATGGTACATATTAAATAAACTTTAGAAGCTTACCATGGTATTATATAAATGTTACATGACATTAGGATAAGAATCGTAATATAAGTTTGTATAAAATAGTACAAACTAGTGAGACATAACTCCCACACATAAAATGATAAATGTAACATTTAATAAATTATGATTTTACAATTCATATGTACATACATATAAGAGGCGTATGGCACGTTGAAATGTGTATACATATAATTGGATATCATGTAGTATTTAGTGATGAATATTATAAGATAATGTGATTATAAGATATAAGTTATAAAGTTTAAAGTTAACTGTAACATATTACATGGTAAATGAATTATATAATACAATGTATTATGATGAATATTATAAACTAATGTACTTGGATAAACTAATCAAGTCAACATACTTGACCAGTCAACTCATTGACCAAAGAGGTCAAGTTGACCAACTCACATTTAAAATGAGAAATTATGGAATACTAGTATTACATGGTATGCTATAACAGATAAATATACAATTATATGTTATACTCGTAAATTCACATATATGTATATACAGTTAACTTATACTAGTGAGTATAAACATGTATACATATATAACTATGATATAAAATAGGTTGGTATAAATATTAATATATTACTAATCTATAATAAATATCATGAGTTATAACGGATTAAATTCGAGTAGTCGAAAATACTACGAAATACGATTGTAGTAACAAGACCGACTAATTTAACTAAACCTGAACATACAAAAATCTGAACCAACTCAACTATTGAAATCCGGGGGTTAACTGTCTGGGTATGACATTATTCGAAAATACGAGATTTAGTTAATCATAGGGATTAACTCGTAGTGATATGATTATTCCAGATCGTACGTCTACCAGGAGTGTCGGACAAGCGTAGTCTTATACACTAGCCTTGATTTCAGTGTACGGTATGTGATTGGTGTGGTCTGACCATCCTGAGGGTTTCCTTGGGGTCAGACATTGTGTGCTTAAATTGCCAAGAGCAATATGTGTGATTATATGTATACAAGAAATGTTATGTGATTTATTTACTCGTATTCTCTCACTTTATTTGTTTATGCGCGAATGTCCTTCGGATTAATGCTATGTCGGCTATAGATCGACTTATATAAATATGCATACACGAGTATTAATAAGTGGTTGTTACCTATTAAGTACGACATATATATTTATCACATTGACCTAAGTCAAACAGTTAGGAACGAGACACGGCTATACCGGTCTCTAGAGCATGGATCTCGAATATGAATATGACCTAGATTACTTGTAGGTATTTACGTAAGCCCATGGTGGCAGCTTCATTTAAAATGAATTCTCTAACCTAAGACTAGACTTTAGGTAATTGATTAAAGACATAAATAATATGGTGGAGGGTCAGTGTAAGAGATGGAAATCGAGTTAGTTCCGACTGCTGGTGCGCATAGTGATCACTAGAGTTAACACCTGGAAACGGGTCTACTCTTGTTAAATTCCAATAAACCTACATAGATCGTTGGTCAGATTGTATACTGTTGGTACCAGGCTCCAGCCATTTAAGGACACCTTTAAACAGGCAAAGTGGAAGTCCCGGGATCTCCTGATCCTCGGCAATGAGCACCTTCGTTGCGCATAACAATGTATACCATTCGCTAAAAGCGACTGCGCGTTTTATCGCACTCGATTATTACCTATGGTTATGTAAATCGTTTGTGCATTGTAGTGAATGTATTGGTGTTTATTCATGCTATTTACCATATCTATTATAAATGTAAAACGGTACAACATGAAATCAATCTAATATTAAGATAGTTATAGCGACTTAAGTGACCTAAAGGTCTAAAATCATGCCTAGGATACTCAGCGTTCAATGAGCCTATAGGGCAACCATTTCAGGACTTTGATCACGTTGAAGCCGAAGTGCGAGACCCGGGTAGAGAGGGCTTGTGTTTTTGGTTACCGCACTTAGACTTCTATCGTATTATGATGTGTTGTAAATATTCGGAATGGTTAGACGCTCACTGTCGTATGTTTTGACTTTGGAATTAGTAGGTGGTGTAGTAGTTGTAGTTATCATGTTCATCGCTGTGGATTATTATCATCCTTGTTATTGTTATATTTCGTTTCTCTTCTTTACTCATATGGGTGAGAGTAGTGGATGTGACACCCGAGTGAGGATGATTGTTGTTTAATTACCTCTGCGACGCATTTTTAATTCATGCTAAGAGTGAGTTAATACGAGATTACCGAGTGGGGTGTTACAAAAAGTGGTATCAGAGCAGAGAGTACCACCTGATGACGAGATATTAGGTTAAGACAGTGAGCTTAGGACTTGGGAAACACGGGATGCGTCAGTGAGGTACAAGACGACTCGCCGTAACGAATTATGATTTAATAACGTAACACGTGTGTACATGTTAGCCTTAATGGCAATTCAATATCCACTGGTGTGTACGGTAACGGTAACTGTATTACAGATGTCGAATAGAGCTAAAGGCCACGGAGCTGGCCGAGGGTGTGGCAGTGACCCCGTGATTCCAGGCATGCTGAGACGGTTGCTGCCGTCCTTGCCCAGCTAGGGGCACGGGTGGAGGACCACTACCTACCTGTCACAGCCCAAGGAGACGAACTAGCTGAAGTCAGTTTCCGAGACCCGATCACCCACATACTCAGGGGAGCTGGACCCCGTTGCCCTAGAGCGCTTCATCGTCGAGCACGAGAAGGCCTTTGAGGCCTTGCGAGTGCCTGCTGATCAGAGGGTTGTCATTGCTGCATTCCACCTGAAGGATGCAGCCAGTACTTGGTGGAGGTTGGTCAAGGACTAGCACCTCGCTACGCTCGACTTTACATGGGATGCATTCGTTGAGATACTACGAGGGAAGTACTGCCACGCACACCTCAAGCAGAAGAAGGTATGGGAATTCGAGACCCTCTCCCAGGGAGGTCTGACCGTGGAGAGTAGTACTATGCTCGCTTCATTGGTCTACTGGACTTCCTCCCCGGAGTGACTACTCAAGACCGTTAAGGTCGAGAAGTTCCAGGGGGGACTACTACTGTTTCGCATCCAGGCAGCAATGGGTGCTACACTCTACACGACCATTAGGTATAAGAATAAATACCGTTAATACCTTTGTTATTAATTTTCAACCAAATAAGTGAAGACTTACTAATGAGATTTCAGGGAGTGCTATGACGCTGCCACGAGGACGAAGCTGATGCTCAAGACTCGGGATGAGACTCTGGGGTAGAAGAAGAGAAAGAGCCTGAAAGAGAGTCTGAAGATAGAGGAGCAACTTGTGGCGAGGGCTCAAAGAAAGGGAAGTAAGAACTTACCCCATATGTAAATTGCTTATCTATATTACTTGAATGTTGTGATTGCTGACCTCGAAACCATAACAGGAAAATCTTCAAGAAGAAGGGGTAGCAGAGTCACTAAGGCTCTAAGGGGAAGGATCCTGTTCCTCGATTGGCCGGCCCGCCCATCGATGCCCAGCCACTGCGATCCGCGCCTCCAAGGGGTAAGAATACCCTCCTTATGTTGTATTAAACCTTATCCTCTATATTTCCAATACTAATAAGTTGTTGCCACATTCAGCCACCGGACAGCCCCAGCGCCACTACTACTGCAAGCGCTGCGGGAAGGATCATCCAGGGGTCGACTGTAGTGGCCGCAAGGTGCGTGCCGGAGTGCCGTTACTGCAAGAAAGAGGGGCATCGTGACTTCGAGTGCTACATGAACCCCGACACCCAGAACTACAAGCCACTGTGGACTACTTAGAAGGCCTTAGTTGGAGATTCTGGAGCCCCGGGCGGCCATGGAGGCCAGACGTCTACTGATACACATTTTTAGAAGGGGTAGGAGGAGTAGATCAGGGCTGGAGCACCCTGAACTCCGCGGGAGCCTTGGGCGCTGAGGTAGGGCCCAACGCGCTACAGGTAATCCTATTACTAAGATCACCAAAAACCTTAGACGAAAGACGGAGCATCCAGGAGAGAAAATCCAAGTCATTCAACCAGGCATGATTCTACTTAAGGAATTCTTGACCTTGACGAGCAAACCGACATCATAGATAGATGGTGAAAGCCTTGGGTAGAAACTTGGGATGGTTTTACATTCTGGGGTTCATGAGTGGATCTAAGATGAAGTTGCACATGATGTGCCTATGCAGGGATTGGGACCCGCAGACTACGACATACCAGGAAGTGAGAGGAAATATATGGGGAGAGGATACCTAGGATACCTAAGAGATTAAGACCTTAGTGAAGAAGGCGGTGGATACCGCGCAGCAGCTTGAAGAAGACCCAGTACCTCACATTGATACTGATATCTGCATTGTGAAATCTACAAGAAAGGAGGGCGATTAGGATTATTCCAGGACCGAGATGAAACACCCGAGTCCATCACTAAGGGTATCCCAGTAGTGTCATTCTCCATTGGCGAAGAGATGGAATTTCTTTATGGTAATCAGAAGAGAATGGACTTAGCTAGCAAGCTAGTCCTGAAGTCCGGAGATGTGCTGATATTCTGTGGGGATTCGAGGTTAGTATACCACGGGATCATGCAGATTAAGTTAAACACCGAACCACCAGCTTTAGTTAATGCTACCCACATCCGACCGGGCATTAAATTTGACTTTTAGAGAGTTTTTATGTAATGTTGTAAAGCTAGAAGTTATGTATGCAACGATAATGTAATGCTTGTTGAAATGAATAAAAGTGGCGTTTTTGAGTCCTTTGTACACATGTTTCAATCTATTCTCATGCGATTCTTTAATCCAGGTCGTGAACCCGATAGGGAGGAATCCTCAATATCGTCAATATGGCACAGGCCACAGAGTTTGGCATGTCATTACGGGTAAGATTCATGACAAATCGAATTAATCCATATAATCCATTATAAACGTGATGCCGATATAAACCGAATAAACCTCAGGTACCTTTCCTGTCAATGGCACCGATGCATCAGTCTTATTTGACTCAGGGGTGTCTTACTCTTCGTCTCCTCCTCTTTTGTGAACAAGTTGAGATTGACCCTGTAGCACCTCTCAGACTTCTTCGTCACCTTACCATCTAGGAAGAGAGTGTGATGCATGGGATGCTATACCGACCTACAGATCATCGTACAGGACGAGACTCTCCCCATCGATTGGATAGAGTTCAGAGGGTTGGGCTTCGACGTCATCATTGGGATGGATTGGCAGTAGAGACACAAAGGGGCATGCTACATTGTGCCGAGCACCGATTGTTACTCAAGAGCCCGAGGGGCAAGTAGTTTCATACCGTAGTGTACCAAAGGAGCCCGCCATCAAGATAGTACGGCCATGACATTGATGAAAGAAGTGAGGAAGGGCCATAGCGCCTACATGTGCTATGCCTAGGACATGAGGCAGGAGGAGCAGACGGAGTTTGAACATCCCATAGTGTCCGACTTCCCTGATCTGTTTCCTGACGAGTTGTCAGGCATGTCGCCTGTGCGAGAGGTGGATTTCACCATCGATCTTATGCCGGGAACGGGGCCTATTGCTAAGGCACCCTACCGGATGGCTCCAGTCGAAATGAGAGAGTTAAATGTCCAGTTAGAGGATCTACTGGACAAGGGTTTATCAGACCGAGCGTGTCTCCATGGGGAGCGCCGGTATTGTTTGTGAAGAAAAAGGATGGTAGCATGTGACTCTGCATCGATTACTGTGAGCTAAACATCGTATCAGTTAAGAAAAAATATCCTCTTCCACGTATCGACGACCTATTTGATCAGTTGAAGGGAGCTTCAGTGTTCTCGAAGATCGACCTCAGTTCAGGCTACCATCAATACTTATAGCAGAGGAGACATCGAGAAGACAACTTTCTGGACATGTTATGGTCACTACGACTTCACTGTGATGTCGTTTGGATTGTCGAATGCCAGCCATATTCATGGATCTCATGAACCCACATCAGTTGTAGTATTCATCGACGACATCCTAGTCTACTCTAAGACTAGGAGTAGCACGAGGCTCACGAGACGCTGTTCTGAGAGATCATGAGAGAGAGACCAGCTCATGCCAAGCTCAAGCTCGAAGTGAGAGTTTTGGCTAGATAGCATGGCATCTTTGGGTACATCATCTCAGCCAGTGGTATATCTGTCGACCCTACGAAGATCGAGGCAGACAGAAGTTGGTTGAGGCCGAAGACGGTGACAGATATCCGTAGTTTCTTGGGTTTGGCCGGTTACTACAGGAGGTTC